>JAOXJP010247216.1:0-22446 GCA_025762735.1 Platanus orientalis | reverse complement strand
GATCTCCATCATCTTTTAACATCATCTCCATTAGTAAGCTTTGCTAATGGGCTTCAAACTTCAATTGGGCTTTTTCTCGAGATCTTACAAGAGAAAATACATAATTTAATATAAATACACATAAAATAAATGTGACAATGCTTATTTTGATTATGATTTTTATGCAATTTTAAGTAATTATCAAGAGCCTAGCCCACCTTGAGTTCGATCTTACGTGTGTCCCACAAAAAGCAGTAAAAGGCCAGGTCTTAGCGGACTTCCTAGCCAATCAACCCTGCCTTCCCATTCAAACGGATAGTGAGGATGATTACATCACTTGTACTCCCTGGAAACTATATTTTATTGTTTAAGACAAAAAGGGGATTTGCAATAGGAATAGTGATCTATTCCCCAAGAGGAATGATCACAGAGTTGAGTATTAGACTCGAGAAAGAGTTCATCAACAACTAGGCTGAGTATGAAGCCCTCATCGAGGATTGATGATCCTAAAGAATTTATGAGTAAAGCTCCTCGAAGTCCTTGGAGATTCATAATTAGTGATAAATCAGGCTTCAGGAGAAGTGCATTAGTCGAACTCTAATACCTTACAAAGACAGAGTTGAACAATTATTAAAGACATTCAATGATGTCATAGTGAAGTGCATACCTCGAAGCCTGAATCATAAGGCCAACTTAATGGCACAAGTTGCCTCAGGATACAAAGTAAATCCTACCTCCCCTGAAAACAAGGATGACATTAAATGCCTACAGTTTGGATGTGAGAACTCAATCTTAGAAGAGATCCTTAATATCGACACCATGACTCCCAACAATTGGAAGGAAAAATATGATGATTAGAAGGAGCCAATTATTCAATATCTATAGAACCCTAATGAAGGGGGAAATAATTCCTTGAAGCTAAAAGCTAGAAGATTTATATTATGGGATGAACCTCCAGAGTTTTTCAAGTGAGGGGCTGATGGCCTATTACTCAAATGTCTGGGAATTGACGAGGCTAAGCTCAAAATGAAAAAAGTCCATGAAAGAATCTATGGTGCACACTAGTCAGGCATAAAAATGAGGTGGTTAATCCGGTGATATGCCTATTTTTGGCTAACTATTTTACAAGACTGTATCAGCTATACCCAGGGTTGTGAAGCCTATTAGTGACATGGGTCAGTACCCAAAGTGCCTGCTACCAGCCTACATTTTATCATAAAGCCATGACCATTTAGAGGATGGATCATTGACATGATAGGCAAAGTCAACCAACATTGATATAGAGGAATTGTTTCATTTTGGTTACCACAGATTATTTACAAAGTGGGTGAAATATAAGCCATATCAAGATGTTAATGAAAGAGATGTAATATATTTTATAAAAGAAATGATAATACTTCGATTTGGAATCCTTCAATATATCACGATCTATAAAGAGCTGATATTCAATAGAGCTCGAGTGTGAGAGTTTGCCGAGATTATGGGTTCAAAATCTTAAACTCAACTCTTTATTACGCCTAGGCAAATGGACAAGCTAAGGCGACCAACAAAATTATCAAAAACAATTTATAAAAGATGGTGGACAACAATGCTTCAAATTGGGATGAATTGCTATTTGATGCAGTCTGAGCGTATTGAACATCAAAAAGATCAAGTACTGGAACCATGCCTTATGCAATAGTGTACGAGCATGGTGTAGTACTACCTTTGAAAAACACTGTATAGTCTCTAAGGGTAGCAAATCAGAAATTTAAGAAAGGTGGTAGACAACAATGCTTCAAATTGGGATGAATTGCTATTTGATGCAGTCTGGGCATATCGAATATAAAAAAGATAAAGTACTGGAACCATGCCTTATGCACTAGTGTACGAGCATGGTGTAGTACTACCTTTGAAAATCATTGTATAGTCTCTAAGGGTAGCAAATTAGAATAAGCTGAGCCATATTGAATATAAAGAGGCCATGATGTCTGAATTAGATGATCTCGATGAAAGACAAGTCGAGGCTCTTAACTTGATTATTTTGCAAAAACAAAAAGTGGTCGAGGTCTATAACAGGAAGGTAAAAGCTAAATCATTCTATGAAGGGGAGTTGGTATGGAAAGTTATCCTACCTGTAGGAGCTAAGGATCCACAAATAGGTAAATGGTCCCCAACTTTGGAAGGGCCATTTCTAGTAAGTAAAATTCTAGACGGCAATGCTTATAGACTAATGCAAATCGAGGGATAAGAACATATACGAAGTATTAATGGAAAATACTTAAAAAGGTATAAGCCCTCAATGTGAGAACAAAAGTTATTTAATATAAAATATTAGAGATTGAAGATTTACAAGAGACCATAACAAAAGTACAAAATAATTGGTCAGAAAAGTTCATTTAAACATAGAAGATAGTAAGGACCACCATGTATCAATAAGTTAGTCACCACCCTTAAGCTCAAATTCACAAATTGACAATTCTACTTCTAAGTGTGGTATCTCTTCAGATTGAGAGAATCTCGTTCCATTGCTTCCTTAAGTTTCACACTAGAAGCTTGTAAATTCTCTTTCAGTTTCCTCAGATAAGCCTCAACCCTCTCGATTTTAGTAACTTGGGCATTGATATTATTCACCAAAGACATCACATGTTCAACAATTGAAGAATGCTGGGACATTAGAACATCAATTCGAGCCTTTAATTCTTGGCCTTGGATTTCTTTGGCTTGCCTCAACAAAAGTTGTTCATAGGTCTCACCTTGGGAAAAAAGCCCCAAGCAAAGACTTGCTTGTTGGTCCATAGACAAATAGCTAGAGTGACAAAGCAATAGATTGTTAGACTTGATAAATGTGTCATTGAGTAATGAATCTAATAGTACAACAGATGGCCCAACTGCAAAGCAAGATCGAAGCATTGCTAGAGCATGATGTAGCTACTTCAAGGAAAAAGGTGAAGGTGATGTTGAAGGAGAAGGCCTCGTGCCTCGTACTTCCTACGGCCCCTAAGGTAAAAAGTTTGGCTCTAGAAAGTAGTTGAACCAAGTGTCTAGAAACCTCAAACAAAGGTTGAACTGGGCATTCATCAGCAATGATTCAAAAATAGAAGGCTCCACAGGAAGCTTTAAGGTCCCGCTCACAGGTGTGTCGGACGAAGTGTCTTTGAGAACCTTTGTTGGGGCCACTTTAGGAGCATCGGGAGCTTAGAAGGCAGACTTAGCAGATAGCAAGTCTAGGTTCATCACCCCAGCAGATGACTCCTCACCTGAAAACGTATTGTGGTTTCGAGATAAATCCTCAAATTCCCCTTTGCCAGGGGAATGTTCTCTATCATGACCGTTGGTTGCTTCTTCCCCCTCTGCAGCCTTTCTCGAAGCTTCAGCTTTCTGCCTCTCGGCTTTAGCTTCTTCGTTTTTCTCATTTGTCATCTTCTTACTTTCTTTTTTTTCTTCATCGAGTCTCTTTTTCTCTTCCTTCACCTTTCTCTTTCTTAATTCATCCCTTCTTTTGGCCTCTTCAAGTCGACATCTCCTTTCTTCTTCTTTCTTTCTCTCGTCTTTCTCTGCAAGCTTTCTTTCCTTTTCTTCCTTGTTCTTCCTTTCCTCATCTTTCTTTCTCTTCTCTTTCTCTTTCTTCTATCTTCCTCTTTCTACCTATCCTCTTCTTCTTTCTTCTTCCTCTCTTCTTCTTTCTTTTTCTAATCTTCCTCGTTCTTCTTTTGCTCTTCCTCTTTCTTTTTTTGCTCTTCTTCTTTTTTTTTTCTCTCTTCCCCTTGTCTCCTCTCGACTTCCTCAGTGTCTTATTTTTTTATTTCTTCTCTCATCCTTTCTTTGGTTCCTCTCTTCTTGCCTTCTCCTCTCCTTTTCCTCATCCTTTATTCTTTTATCCTCCATTTTCTTCTCCTAAGTAGCTTTTTGGTCCTTTTCCCATGAGCAAGCAACTTGATCCTTTAGTGCGTTGTTTCATTTTTCTAATTTGAGTCACTCACGTTCTTTTTCCTCCTCCACTTTCTTTTGATTCAGTGCCTCGAGCTTGAGTTTGGTTTTCTTCAAAAGCTCTTTTTTCTCCTCGAGCTCTTGACATAACCTGTCTTTAGTAGAAAAGACAATTGCTTTCCTTTTCCTCCTCGCCAGGTTAACCTCACCCTTAGCGTGAGGCTCAACCTTAATGGATCGAATAGCTGCCCTTTGATGCTCAACTATACCTTTCATAGATAAATTTTTAATGTCCTCTTGGTGTCTCAATTTCTTCAGACCACCATCGGGCTGCTTGTCTGGGTGAGATGAAACTGAAAAGGCAAGTACAACACAAAGAGGGGCCATTGGAAAGTTTTATAAAATTTCAAAACAAACAAAAGGAAAAGAAAAGACAAGTATAAAGTAAAATGAGTATACTTATTAGTGGAGAAGTCTCATATGGAGGACATAATCAACCTTTGATCTGGCCCATTAACTCTCAAATGCTTTCTAGAAAGCTCGACCACCAAGTATCAAAGGAAGGCATCGACTCTAAAACTCTATTGAAGGGTGGGACATAAAGTGAAACCACTGTTGAACTATTTTCTCCCATCTTATAGAGGAATAATTCCTTCGAGCAAGGAGATCGAGTTTCTCATGGGGAGTTTAAAGTGAAAGTAGAAGTAAGGATATTGAACAAGTCTGAATTGTCGAGGGCACATGTTAGGAAAGTAAGCTTCAACGTGTTCAGACTTGTGGAAAATAGGTAGGTCTCGAGAATAAATACAAGATGCCTAAGTCCTTAAGGCCCTGAGCTTAGACTGGGTAGGGCTTGGTTGCCAACAAAGATACTTGGCAGAGCCAAACTGTAGGTCTCGAAATAGGAGGAAATGAATGTTAAAATGTACCCGTTGTATATCAAGAATGACATTGATACACCAGGAAAAAAGTAGGAGAAGATAACTCAGGATATTTGGCCTCAAGCCAGTATTGCACATAGTAGAATGGGACCTGAGTATGGTAATTTAAAGGAACATGGGACAAACTTGGAAAATAGGTATAAACCCACAACTAGAGTAGCCATAATGGCCCATTAACTGACCTAGAAAACCTCTCTCGAGTCAGGGATCAAAGTGATCTATAGAGGGGGGCAAGCATAAAGGGGCCAAGGGCTAATCAACGGTTCGATGCCAAGACTATAGCAATAGGGAAAAACCCTAAAGTGATTCTCTTCGAAGATGAGTAAACTATGAATTTACACAGCCAGTAGAGGTAGAAGGAACATTCCTCCTGAAATGTTACCTCATTGTTAGGTTTATCCATCTCTCGAGCAAGAAATGAGGTATAAGAAAGATGGGAGGACTCCGAGGGACAGTTAAAAGAAGATCAAGAAGAGTCATTAAAATTAGGGAGAATGATATCACCATCAAGAGGAATGTTGAGAGGTGATAAATGTCAGCCAAGGTAATTGACATAGGTACCCTTTAGGAGTAAGAAACAGTTCAAGGTAGGGGACCAGAAAACCAAAAAAACATAGATAAGGGATTGATTGAAAGACATATCTGATTTAAAGGAAAGAATGGCTCTGGTGAGACCAAGCTTCTCCCATTTTTTTTGTTTTTGGGCGAACATGTTATCCACTAATTGGCCCAAGAATAGTTGGATTTGTAACAAGAGCTAGGCTCGAGCTTCTCTTCCTATTCACCCCAATCGATGCTCTCAACATAGAATAATGCAGCTTCATGAAGATCGATTAGGAAATAGTGACGCATCCGAGGTGGGGTTTCTTTTAGAAAGGTAGGACCTAAGCTGTAATGAGGGATCTCGAAGCTTGAATAAGCAAGCTCAAAAGGTAGCTCGATAAGGATTTCCATAGACATGGCATTGTCAGCTACACTTAAGATGCACAGCTTTTTAACCACAAGTAATGCGATATCAGTTTCAATAATAGGAATCTACCCTTCTTCCCTTTGCTCGGTAGGGGAGGAAGGTTCAATAGATTCAACATCAATAGGTGCAATTTGCTTCACTCAGGCCATAAAACGACAATGAAGAAGGAAGCTTGAATGTAATAGGAAGAAGAAGATGGAGTTGAGAGCAAAGAAGGCACCAATTGAGAACATAAATGATTTTGTTGAAACAAAAGTGACCTTTATAGAAAACGACTGATATGATGGCATTAATACCATAAAACAGTGTGAAATCAACACGTGTCTAGTTAGGATTCAAACTAGACACGTTCGGGGAGGCATTTGTTAGCATATATTTTGAAATCCATCAGTTAATGAGTAACACATGGAGTTAGGTGACAGCACAATAAACGGTTACAGAATGAGCCACATGGGATAGAAGATGAAGTGGGTAAGGTGCCTCATTGGATGACAACCGTTATCACACTAAATGACACATGACCCAGTGAACAAGTAAGATGTCCCACGATTCAAACTGAAAAACGGTTAAACAACGAACGTGGGGAAAAAACTATAGCATCATGGATAGACTTCTATAAATGAAGAAGGAAACAGCAACAAAGACACACAATCAATCATCATCAATAATATCTCTTATTTGTAGTAATAGCATTAGATTAGGCATAATAGTAGCTCAATTATGTAGTGATTTGAACTCTTGTCTTAGGTGATTCGACCGCACTACAGAACCAAATTCAACGAATTTCTTTTAAGAGATAGGCATCGGCTAATCTGTCTTGTTCACATAACTAAATTCAACGAAGTTCTTCCAAGGAGAAGGGCATCGACTAATCTATCTTGTTCATGGAACCAGATTTAATGAAGTTCTTCGAAGAGAAAAGTATCAGCTAATCAATATTGTTCGAAGAATCAGATTCAATGAAGTCTTCCCTTAATTTTAGAAGAGAGACAACGGCTAATCTGTTGTTCGAAGGTATCTCTATAATTGACATTGTACTGTGTATTTTCAATTTAGTAAAATTTCCTTTCTGTTGTCAATTTGGGTGACATTGTTTATTGTAAAAGTCCTCGGTCTAGAAGCATTACCAAACCCGAACCCTTTTGATAATTTGGATTGGAAAGACCCATCCACTTGTCGATCTAAAAACAAAAGAATTTTTGTTGACAACCAACACTCAGCCTAACAGCCAGAACCAGGTGATGTCGGGGTTGTATCTGGGGTGCCAGATCTCCAACGTGGGGGCCTGCGAGGGTGTGGATAGAGTGGGGTGCGACGAGACCCTGACTTAGTGGTGGGTGTGGATGAAATTGGCTAGGTTAGCACTGGTTCTCTTCGGTTCTAATGTGTTCAAGCAGGCTAGTATGTTGCTGGATTTGTTTGGATGTGGGGATGGGCATAGGGTGGAGGAGAACAATGGGTGTCTAATGTTAGTCTGGGACACCCATCCACTCATCTCCACCTTGGTGTGGCAACTCCTGTCCTGCGATCGGCAATGAGTTAACTCATCTCTAACCCTATTAAACTCAATTCATCTTGGTTTTATGTCTTGTGTGAAGCTGAGCTAGTCAACATATGTCGACAAACAACCATCAATAATTTATCAAGAGATCTGTTGGGTAGGGCTTGTAATAGTGAAACCCACGACTGGAATTGGGGAGGGAATTGAGTACGTATCTGATCATTCCTAAGTTTTCTATAGCAATTTTTGTTTGTGTGTCATATTGTTATTGCTAATTGTTTTATTACAATTTGTACATTGGGGTTTTTGCTAGTTTAGGCCTAAAGATAGTAAGGTTGATTATGGTGATCAGTTTAGGTGAGCTTGGGCCAAGCTCACTCAACACCTCAGGTTGGTCAAAAACCTAAACCAAACTAATATTGAGCCTAATCCTTGTGTGACAAGCTTGGGTGAATAATTTTATAATAAATATATAGAAAATAACATAGTAGTGAATACAATGTTTTTTATTAAAGATAAAAGTAGGGAAAAAAGATGAAAAAGTTGAAGACTTAATTTGATGATACTAGGGATGTAATGAACTAGATTCGAAGCGGATATTGGTATATTTGGAAGAGACATGATGCCCTATCTAGGATGGACCTTTGCCCCCTTAGAGGGGGGTGTGGGCCCACACAACAGTGCATGGGGCCAACACCCCCTCCCCCTCTGAGGGGGTGAACAGTACATCCTGGACAGAACATCTTTTTGGTATTTGAAATTGGTTCATTTACTTTTCATATATATCCAAATTTGATTATATACCGAGTGGATATTTGAAAAATATGATCACATTCATATCCATTAAGTTCATCAAATATTGGATACAAATTCAGATATATCTAATTATTATAATTTGATATATATATATATATATATATATATTTGAATACAATTATTTGAATATCCAGTTATCAACTAGTTTAACAAATATCCAGATATCAGATTGATTGGGATCCTCTTATGTAAATAACTACATGAAATTAAATAATGTACTACTAAAGTATTTTACATTAGAAAATTCAAACATAAGTATCATTAAGTATAAATAGCAATATACATGAATATGTATAAAGATATGGATATATTAACGGATATTTAATTGAATATCAATACTTAGTTAGAACTGTATATATACATGCACACACACACACATTTGGTTCATTTATAATTGGATATGTTTTAATGGAACAAATTTTTAATCAAATCAGATACATATATGTTCATATTTTCTTTAAACGAATACGAATATTGTTGAGTTGGTAGCATGAATTCACACGACTCTAACTGAGAAACTAGAGAAATGGCAGTTTCTTTCTTGGTTATTTTAGGTAGTTTAGAAACCACGTTAAGTAGGGTTTCTTGGTAGGTGTATGTCACCTATAAAATGTCATTTTTTGTGGGTTTTCTTCTCTTGAATCTGAAGAGGGTTTTGGAAGAGAAGAGGGCCATATTGTTCATTGTAATATTTGTTTTCAATCATAGTGAAATCTCTCTCGCCGTTTTAGCCCATGGATGTAGGCTTCAAGTCGAACCACATTAAATAGTCTTCTTTGTGTGATTATTGTTTGCATTATTTCTCTCTTTTATTTTGTTGTGTACGATCCCAAGTCTTTGGGTTTTCCCCACAACAAATTGGTATCAGAGTCTTAGGTTGTAATTGAGATTTTTTTGACATGGTGGTAAAGTATGAAGTGGAGAAATTTAACGGGAAAAACAATTTCAGTCTTTGGTGCATGAAGATGCATGTGTTGGTAGTTCAACAATGATTATCCAAAGTTTTGGTGGAGAAGGAAAAGCTTCTTACGACAATGTCAGAAGACGATAGAGAGGAACTCAACATTAAGGCACTCAGCGCGATTCAGTCGTATTTGGACAATGAGGTGTTGCGAGATGTTGCAAATAAGGTGTTTGTGGTTGGGCTATGGTTTAAGTGGAAAACATGTACATGACCAAGTTTTTCACGAACAAGTTGAATTTGAAGTAACGCCTCTATACATTGAGGATGAGAGAAGATATGTTTTTAAAAGCCCATCTTGACGAATTCAATAAAATCATTATAGATTTGAAAAATATTGATATTAAGATTGATGATGAAGATCAAGCTATCATTGTTTTGTGCACTTTACTTGCATCATATGAACATTTTGTTACAACCTTACTTTATAGAAATAATACAATCTCTATTGAGGATGTTAAGGCATCCTTACATTCTAAGGAATTGATAAAGAAGGTGTCTAGAGAAGAGAGTGAGAGACAGATAGAAGATCTGTTTGTAAGAGAAGAAGGGAGTAGAGTTTTCTGTACTATCTAGCCTTGGTAGAATTCAAGCCAAGATGAATATTGTTGAGTCGATGGCATGGATTTACACGATTCTTAGAAACCAAAGAAATGACAGTTTCTTTCTTAGTTATTTTAGGTAGTTTAAAAACCACATTAAGTAGGGTTTCTTAGGGGGTGTACGTCTCCTATAAAAGGTGATTATTTTGTGGGCTTTCTTCTCTAGAATCTGAAGAGGGTTTTGGAAGAGAAGAGGACCACATTGTTCATTGTAATCTATGTTTTCGATCATAGTGAAATTTCTCTCGTTGTTTTTGCCCATGGACATAGGCTTCAAGCTGAACCACATTAAATCAACTTCTTCTTTGTATGATTGTTGTTTGTGTTATTTCGCTCTCTTCTATTTTGTTGCACATGATCCTATAGACACAAATTTTGTGCGTAAATCTGTAACACGAAATAAATGTAACAAACTCAATAAATAAATGTTTATAATAAAGAATAGGTACAATCTCTTTGATTTTTACACTATTTTACAAAAGAATAAAACCTCTGATTCATTGTCGATGAAATCCAAGGGCCTAACAGCGTGTTTCTTGAATTCAGGTGTTGATGATGCTTGACTGTAGGAGAATCGCTTCTTTTCGTGGCTTCGCACTTGATCCGAAAAAGAGAGAAACACTGTGAATCTCGCTCTCAGGGCCAGATTTGTGACGTAGTTTCTGAAATACAAGAAGTCTTCTTCTTCTCTCTAGCAACGAACTGTTGTTGATGGAGAAATTGGAAAGTATGCTTTGAGTCTTTAAGCCTTTGGAGAGCTATGGAGATGTTTTGTGAGTCTTCTTCTCTTTAGAGCTTCTTGCTTCAAGTCTTTAGCCAAAGGTCCCTTCTTTATGTAAGAGGGGCTATTTATAGTTTTAGGATTAGAATCTTGCCAAAATCCTTAATTGGGTGTTAATTGACCACTCCTACCCATTTTAGTCTAAAAGAGTGGTTGCACATTCCTCGTTTGGAGAGAAGTGCGATTTATGGAATTATTTGCATTCCATAAGTGACATAACTTTCCCTATTTACCCGAGAGAATCTAGATTTGATTTTATTCAAATCTCTCTCATGTGGATCCCATGCAAACTGTTCGGGCTTACTAATGGGCTTGAGACGTGGGCTTGGTCTTTTGGGTTATTGTTTGAAACCTGGATTAGGCTCAAATGGACTTGTCCCTTCAATTGGGCTTAATTGTAAATTTAAAGCCCATGTATAAACTTTTGGTATTTTGTATACATTTGTTAGGTGTAGGTCCCTAGTTTGTAATTTCAGAAATTTTGGGTGTCTACAAATGCCCCCTCAAGGATGTGTTGATAGGGAGCACATGTGACGTGGTCGAAGTAATGCATCCTTGACCTTCTTCTTGTTGAATGTTCGAATGATATAGTTAATGTTAACGTCTTTTCTTGATCTTTTTCTTAACTAGGCATTTGGACTTCATCTTTGGAAATGTGTACTAGCATCCACAATTTCGTCTGGTCTTTGGTTATGACAAAGACTGATGACATCTTGACTCATTGGAGTCACAATCCATAATATAGTGTGATCTTGGACCTTGTACCTGTGAGCTGGATTATAGCCTTGTTAATCATGTCCTAAAAATTGGGTTTTGGCTTTGTAATAGCCTAGCCCATAGATGACCTAGACTTTGCTCATGAATGTGAAATGGCTCAATATTGGAGTTATCACATGTCTTCACCATTTGAAAATAGTGAGCAGCTTGATGGGCATCCGTCAATTAAGTCAGACGACTATGTTGCTTCTTAGAACAGTGGTCGTGTAGAAATTACGAAATGGACAAATATTGACAATGCCAAATATTTAGAGCATTGTACCAACCCATAGGAACAATTCTAATCAAATTTGGATTTTACCATCCATGAAAGCAAGAGACAATGTGGAGCACTGATAGGCACAATGGTGTCCTAATAACACATGGTTGCATGCTCGGTCTATACAACCCGTATGTTGTACGTCCTCTTTGAAAATGTATCATAGCTGATAGACATGTGGTATATCAACCATGTTGAGGGATTCTAAAGAGAAAGATTAGATTCTCCTTTGTAATCTTTACAAAAGATGGGAGACAGAGCATTCTTGATAGCGCACCCTCTTGTTAAGGTTGGGTCCTTCACCGCTTATACAATCTATCAAAATTGGAAACCTCTCTGTAAGCTTCTCTAGTAGAGCGCAATCCTGTCAAGATTAGAAACCATTCCTTCCATATGATTATCAAGAATAAAAACCTATTTCGTGAGTTTCCATGGTAGAACGCGATATCATTCCCGCTATAATATTTTCATTCTATATATGTTTCTCTTTGTATTCTATTTAGTCATTGGATTTCAGACCTGTTCCCTGAAAAGCGAAGCTGCACGCCTTAACCTAGGTGATCATGATCAAGAAAACTCATAAGTCGGGCCTTTGAAGAAGACACCAGCCATTACCAAACCCTAATTTACAACAAGTGCAACCTATTATGCATGTCTCTTCGTACGATTCCCATCAGACCGACGGAGATTTTGTACATTCTTCAACAAAATTGCTTCTTAACAACCCATCAAAAACATGCGTGGCCAAGACTTTATCAATCCGGATTGGCCGAATCAATCAAAAGATTTCCTTGATTAATCTTGGAGGAGTTTTTCCCTTCCGTCAGGTTATCACTTGCATACAACCATTCAATTGCTAAGAATCATGGCAGCGAAAGGTAAGACTCATGTTTCCGTTCTTCTTATCATGTTGCTTTAAAATTTTTCTTTCATATCTATTGTATGTAGCGACCAACCCCGAACTTTGTATACATCTTCAACTCAGTTTTAGATTTTTAACCATTTCTCTTATAGTTGGCAAGACATCAACTTGCTTTCATAAAAGATGGTAGGTTGGGATCTTTTATAAACATTGTTTTGGTTATAAAAGTTGGGACATGGGAACCAAGTAGAAAAATCAGACTACATCCCCCTGATGATAGTGCTGCTTGTCTTCCTCTCTTTTTTTTGATGGTTTGTGCTCGTTATATTCTCTTAAGTCACTAGTCCATCTGTTTCAATTCGGATCAATATTAAACAAACACTTCGCTCCAGCTTCTCTCATGATCAGCAAGAGGTTTAGGGCTGACGATAATTCTAGGGCCTTAACAATTTTCTCTTTTTAAGTCATCTAGTCATGTGCTTCTTATCTATATCAATAAAGAAAAGCAAACAACTTCAAACTTTTTCTGTTGCCCCTCTTATGAACAGAAAGGTGCTCAAGATTACCAATAATTATGTGGTCGTTACCATCGCCCACTATGAATAACATACTTATTTAAACAACAAAACATGCTCAGACATGAAGAGTTCTTAAGGAAAACTTTGCAATGATTATAACTAATATACTTTTTAGTCAAGACATAGAGATTTTCTAAAGATTCCTAGCTTAAAACATGGAAAATCAATTTTCAAAACTATAACAAAGCTTTAAGAACCTAAACAAATAACAAAAACATATAATCTTTATGCAATTACTTATTTTATTCATAAAACTTTCAAACTTCTCATATTTTTTAAGAAAACTAGGCTTAAAACATGAAGGATCTTTTAAAATTTTCAAACAAAGCTTTAAAATCCTAAACAAGGAACAAAACATGTAAACTTTATATGATTACTTGTCCCTTATTGCTGAAAATTGGATTCTAAAGCTTGTTGTGTTCTTCAACCTTTTCATCTTTCTAAAACCTAACTTTTCTCTTCCTTTTATCTTCAAAATCCCTATTCTTGTAAAACTTCTTCAAAAAAACATCTTTCTTATGAGTTTCTATGTTTTTATAAGCATAAATAGCAACCCTAATTCCCAATTTTGTGTTTAGGTAGGTATCTAGTGAAAAAGTCTTTAAAATTATGCAAAAATACAGTTGTACGGAATTTTCCGTTTTGATGATGTCATCCCGCCAAAATTTTTCCAGCATAAACACCCGGTGGGAAAACAATCTTAACTTTCTCTACAAAACTCGGATTCATTCACTATTTTTTTTATTGAAAAATAGACTTTAAGATCTTTCTAAATATATAAGTCTTGTTCTCTAATTCGTTCTACATTTTTATTGGTGTATTTTTAAAGTTATCTCAAAATCTACTAATTCATACTATACTAGACGACATAGACACTTTTTGGGAAAATTATCATAACTTCTTCTAAGAAACTTTAATTCACTTGCCATTTGTCGCATTAGATAGTACATTTATAGATCTTTCCAAACATATATTATTTGTAGGGTGACTTTTACTGAATTGATACAGATTGACTTATGAAGTTGTGTCATTAGTCTGGGACAGCTTCAAAAATTGTCATGTCTTGACCTTTTTTTTTTTCCTTGCTTAGTAAATTGTCTTTAACTTTTTTGTTTGGTGTCTGTTTCGTTCGTTGTTTATTGCATAAGACTCTAGACTTCCATGTCTAGCTAAAGGTATAAGTTTCACTCTCAAATGCTTTTTACATTTTTATTGGTGTCTTTCTAAATTTGTGTCAACATTTTAATCTGCATATGTGCATTTAAGTGGTCCTATGTATGTACGGTACTTATGTGACATGTGTTAGCATTCTAAGTGTGATATATGTACAGTAATATGTGTGTCATGGTGCGGGGTGTTACACTTATCAAAAAAAAAGATGCACTTTAATTGTTATGAAACAATGAACAACAAATCTTTTTTCAAAATTTTATTTTTTATTTTTATTTTTTTCTTTAATTTCATATTTTTTTCCCAATGGTTGGTGAGTTTAAAAAGATGATAGAACCTGATTCAAAGTTGGTTAGGCATTGTTTTTTCTCTCTAATGTGATCACAAATAAACGGGGTTTGAACTCTTATGAAATCATGTCTACTGTTAACTTATTAATTAGTTTTTCTAGCCTATAACACATACATTTTTTTCTCTTGATACTATCTAATTTTTTATTCATCAATTTATCATGGACAAAAAAATGGATTCCAAATAGGTCCAAGAATTGTATCCAGACCCTACAATTGGGATTGGGTCAACTGGGTGAATGGGTAATAATTCGGTACCCATTTACACTTCTATCTAAATATTCTTTGGATTCCAACTCATTGAGGATGCCCTCACATTAAGTAATTGGGTACTCATTTACTTCAACAGTACTTTATTCGTCATAAAACTAATCTAGCTGGCTCCAGACCAGATCGCCCAACAGACTACAATTCTGATCACAACATAATCTAGTACTAAACCAAAAACTACACAAAAAAAGATCATCACAAATATCATTAATGGATGCTATATCACCCTATACCATCACTTCTTAATACTATAACATGTGACCGTATAGTTAGGTCTAATGAAAATAACCACTTCCAACACTCCAATCAACTCCTAAGTTTTGTTGTCTTGCTCTAACTCCAAGATGTAAATGCACTTGGATTGATGATAAAATAATCAAAGAAACAAAAGAGGAAAGGATAATGAAGAGAGGAGAGAGAAAAGGTGTGAAGAATAAGGAAATTGTGGTATATAGTTGTGGCTTCACTAAAGTGAATTCAACCTTTGTGCAAGAAACAGAAGTGTAAATTACAATTATCTATAGATAAAAAATATTAATTCTATTAATGGAGAGGATATTCTATATGACTTGCATAGAAGGCTTTGTAGATAGATTTGTGAAAGTGGGCCAGCTCGAGCCTGGCCCGAGGCCTGGTAAATTAACTCGGGCTGGGCTTGGGCCTAAATATTTAAGAAATTTCGAGCCTAGGCCTAGCCCGAGCCTATCATATAATATAGTGGGCCCAGGCTGGACCTACCATAGCCCGGCCCATGCCCACCCCTAGTCCCACCTGGCTCTAATGTCTACATCAAACACCCCTTGTTCAAAAAAACTCTACTTTGAGTTTCGTAGAATGAAAGGATCAACAACATTGGGGAACTTGGGCCGCATGTCCATATATCAAATCCACCAGAAAGAAAAACCCAATGTAGTCTTTGTAGAAGGCAAACTTCAGATAATGGGAAAATCTCGTAATAGACACCCTCAAACTTCAGATAATTGTAGACTCCACTGATGTTCCAAAGATGTGTCTTCTCGTGTGGAACCCACTATGACCCATGTGTGGGTCCCACCTGGCTCTAATGTCTGCATCAGAAGCTGTACAAGCTGTCAGGTATGGGTTGGGTTGGTTCAAAAAAAGGGGGTCAACTTTGAGGTGAAACATGGTTAAATGAAATTCTGGTTTGAGTGAAAACAGCAAGGAAGTTATGGGACTAATTTAGATCCGGTTTTAGGGCTGATGGAAAATAACCCAGGGCTGGTTCAGGAATAAAACAGGTCTGATTTGGGAAAACCATAGAATATTATAGGCATTTGGGTAAATAATCTGGTTTAGAACATTATTCAAACAGGGGTTGGTCAATAGATTTAAACAGGTCCTGTTCTGAGCATAAACAACAGGGTATTAGGGTCTCGAGGGATTACACAGAGAGCGCACAGGCTATAGTCTGGGTCAGACAGTGATTAATTTCAGTGGTTTATTTAACACTTAACAAGGGATGATATGTATTATTATTAAGGAATGATTTGGGACTGAAATCAGAGTAGTTATGATCAATTTTCAGACTCAAACAAGCCACCCAAACAGCAATATAACAATTGATATAAACAGAGGTCAGAAATATTAAATATCTCTATGAACTCTCCTAATTTCTATGTATACTAAACTACTAAGTATCATATATATATATATATATATATATAATCTTAATTTTTAATTTTACGTAAACTTTAAAAGTTCATTTTATTTTTTGTGTATTTGATGGAGGGAAAAATTATGGAAGGGTTTCAAGGTTCTTTAATGGTAAAGTTGCAGAAAATCAGTAAGTAATCAAAAGGAAAGGAAAAAAAAAAAGAAGGAGAAGAGTAAAGAAAGAAAGAAGAAAGACACCTTGTGTGAGGTAATCACCTACCTTCACAGCCCTAGAAATCACCAACTAGGGTTTTAAGTTTGGTAGCAAAAACTTGAAGATGAGAGCTCCACTGGTTGGGAGAGAAAACTGAGTTTCTTTATTCACTTCTTATGTAGCCCATAAGGCCCTAAACAGAGCAGAATGGCAGAACAGGATTCGTGTAGCCGACCCCAAATAGTTGGGATAAGGCTGTTTGTTGTTGTTGTTGTTGTTATCTTTGGCATGTCTAGCTTTTCCCTAGGATATATGTGACTTCATGTAGAGTTGGTATCCTACTCCATGTGGCAGGAGAGGCAAGACTCTCTAGAGATATGTGCTTATTGTGTTTGTGTGGACTATTTGGGAGGAATGGAATCGCAGAATATTTGAAGATATTAGTTGATATCCATCATGTTATCAAGATGATTTTGATTTCCCTTAAAGTCATCCTTTGGGCCTCCTCTATTGATATCTTTCGAGAAGCCCCTCATGCTCCTCAAGTGATCAATCATGTTTGGAGGCCTCCTAGGAATCAGTCTTAAAACTCAACTTCAATGGATGTTCTTTAGGAAACCATGGCCCTTCTGGTATTGAAGTTATCCTAAGAGACTCCCTTAGTGTATGCATTCAATCATTTTCGGGCCCCTTGAGAGCAGGGGATGCCATCACCATTGAGACAAAGACCTCATTAATCGGTTTGAGATTGATTCACTCTATAGGCTGGTGCATCATCATTTGGTGGTAGAGGGAGACTTTGCTAATGTCATAGGCTGGTTAACAAGGGGCTATAAGAGCCTGGGGAGGCTCTCCCACTTCATAAAGGATCCGCTTTCTCTTGTTGTATCATTGAACATCTCGTTCGTTTGGATACCAAGAGAAACTAATTTGGTTGTGGATGGCTAAGCCAAAATGAGAATTCATAGGGAATCCATGCTCACAAGGTACCTTAGTTCTAATCCCACTATGCAATGGGTTTTTTGGGGAGAATGTCCCCCTATTTTCTTTCTTTTATGTATCTATTCTATTTGTATTCTTTTTTGTTGTACTGTTTCTCTTCTCTCTCTATGAAGTTCTTATTTATTCATCAAAAAAATAGTCATATATATGTATATAATGTATACAGATATAGCTTAGTATATTATATATTTAAATATTAAATATGTTTAAACAACAAGACATAGTATTTAAGTATGTATTTGAAAAACTATCGTGTCATGTATTGGCGCTATCCTTTATAAAAAATAAGGATAAATTTGAATAAGTAATTAACATAATATTAGTAAAGTTATTTTTGTTCCTTCACAAAAAAAAAATGTTATTTTTGGTCATATACTGAGACATCATGTCAGTCGAATTGTTCATCTACCCAAAAAAAAGTTACTTTGGTTAAGTGTACATATTGTCAGTTTTTTTTTTTTTTTATAAGTATTTTATTCATGTAGCCGACCCCAAATAGTTGAGATAAGGCTGTTTGTTGTTGTTGTTGTTGATAAGTATTTTATTGAGAAAACATCAACACAGTATGCATGAGAGATACACACTTCCCTTAAGATAAGGCATACACCTACACCCCAAACTTAAACAAAAACAATTCCATCCCAATTGATTACCCAATCATGGAACGCCACACTACGAAATTTAGGATTAATAAAAACCAAACAGAATATAAAGACTGTAATTTTTTCTTGGATATTCGACAGCGGCTGCTCCAAATCTCCAAAATCCTGCTGTTTCACTCCTTCCATAAGCCCCAACGCACAATCACAAATCATCCTTCCTCTTACACTAAGATGGCTGCCCAGGTCTACCTTCCAAGCATCCACTATATTATAAACAGATCCCGACATTACCCAATTCACATAAATCTACAAAAGATAGATGCCCAAACTGCAAAGGCAGCAGAGCAATGGAGAAAAAGGCGTCTGGTAGATTTACATGTATTGCAACACATATTACAATGATTCGGAAGGCAAATACCTTTATAAATAAGAGTACCAACTGTGGGAACCCTATTCCAATGGGCCAACCACAGTAGGAAGGAGATCTTCGGCAAAATAATAAGATTTCACCCCGTCCTATCTAGAAAATCCCCTCAATCCAACTGAGATAACAAGAGGAAGAAGGATTTCACAGAAAAAACTCCTGCGTTGTCACCTTTCCATCACCTGAGTGGGCATGGTTTAAAGTATCGATACCAGTGTGTTCTTGGAATATTCAACCGAGAAGAAGCCTCAACGATTGGAAGATTGAAGAGATGGGCATTACTAGAGTTGTTAGATGGATACACCCTTGGGGAGAGAGACAGGTCAGACAAAATGATTTGGGGGTTGGATGAAAGTAAAGGATTTACCGTCAGTACCATGTATGATGCACTTATATCCTCCATCAGGACACAGTTTCCTGGTGAGTGTGTTTGGAGCTCCAAAATTCCGACCAAATTTGCATTTTTGATGTGGGAGTTGTGGTGGAACAGGATACGCACGATAAATAACCTATCGAGGAGAGGACTGGTGTTGCCTAATTGGTGTTGCTTATGCAAGAAAGAAGCGGAATCTGTGGATCACTTATTTTTACATTGTCCCTGGGCCAAGACATTTTGGGATTACTTTGTTAGAAGTATGGGGATCTGTTGGACCCATCCTGGGTCAATGAAAGTGTTCCTTCTCTGTTGGCCACATCAATCAGTGGGGGGAATCAGGAACAACTTGCAGGAGTTTTGGTTGATGATTCCAGTAGCTATATGTGGTGCTATTTGGGATGAGTGTAGTAGGAGGACTTTTGGAGTATCAAAAAAGCTTCCCACCATTCTAGATGGCATTCTTATAAGACTCCATGGATGGATGTTTCTGATGCAGTCTACGGAAGCCCCTCCGCTTAGAGACTGGATATTTGATTGGAATACTCTTTTGTATTAAGTTTAGAGTGTGCTTTTGGTTGTTTTTGTCTGTTTAGTTAAAGCATTTCTCATGTTGTATATCTCGTATTGTTTGTTTTAATCAAGCTTTCTTTATTTCCTTCAACAACAAAAAAATCTCGACCGTATAGTATCAGTATCACAGAGGGGGGTACAAAACCCCCTACAGCTTAAACTTTTTTTAGTATCACTGATACAATAGAGGTACCGACTATATCAGCGCTACATTACAATTTGTACATATAAAAGGCTCGGTTCTGATTCATACTCGATATTGTATCAACAGTATCAATAAACCAAGACCCCCTTATAGCTATTTCCCAAATTTGCTCAAAAATCACTCTTTTCTTCAAAAATTTTGTATAACAAGCTTCTACTAGAAAATTCTAGGACTCTACTCCAATCCTTTCGATGCAGAATCATGTATTTGGACCGGAACGAAGGATCGAAATCAAAACCCCAAACTTAGTCAACAACTTTGGTACGTCCATTATTTCCAACTCCAATCATCTTAGATTTTTTATATGTTATGTATATGTGGCAGATCTACACTTCCGTGGAGTTGAAAATTATTTTCAGAAAATATTTATTTATTTATCCATTCATTCAAAAAATTAAAGAAAATTAGAAAAAAAATACACCAAATGAGCAGTGTTACTGTTTAGTCAGGCTTTTTATATGAGACACTACAACCCATGATCTACATAATATGTCAATTTGGTACATCTGAAATAAAATAAAATAAAAATTCTTTTTATTTATATACTTATTAAATAAAAAAGGGCAACCCAGTGCACGTTTTCACATATTAGACTTATGCATCCCCATGAGAGGGACGGCAACGATGATTTTTAGACACCCTAAAACCCTTTGTGGCATTGATGTGGGGTTAGGGCTTAAGAGGTGGGAATCTTGGAACTGCTATTGTATTTGTATTATACTATAAGTATATAACTTATGAGCATGTTGTACTTTGCATGGCCATTGGCCAGATTTGATTATCTAATCTATATATGACATTATTGTTAGGTTATGGATTTGTGTCAATGATTATGTGGATTTGTAGTTTTATTGTGAAATGTGTAATGTTTTTAATCAACCTCTAACAATTACAATTCCGGACGTGTGAGACAACATTTCAAGAGGGTATCAGTTTCCAAGTACGGATACCAAGTGTATAATGAAGTGTAATGGTTTCTAAGTGTGTAATGATGCTTATTATAACATTTCTTAAAACTCCATTAAAAAATTCCAAGGTTTACATAAAATTTTTATAGTTTCCATAGGCGAAAACGTATGTCATGATAGTTGTGGTTCCCCTAACCATCATAGATAGTTGTTTTCTATATGTAATGATTCCCTTTTTTTCTATATGTAATGATTTCTAAGTGTGTATTAGTGTTTATTCTATCATATCATGAAGTTTCGTCAAAAAATTCAAACATTTGGTTAGCATTTCCACCGTTTCCCTTTTTATTTCAGCATTTCCCTACGATAAGTTCGATATGTTGATACATATCCATATCCCAAGGGTGCAATACAATTTGCGATACCAATACTTTAAACCTTGCACTTGATATCCTATGCCTCCTTTCTCCAATGTAGGCCTCTTCGAGACGGGCTGGCAAACTAGAGGCCCCTCAACTTCTCAATTATTGATGTTTCTCCTTAAATGAAGGTTCCATGAGCATAAGCTTCGAATTCTCTTTGACAAACCCTTGCTTATTCAAGGTTAAGCTGAAGAGAAGAGGATAATGTCCTTTAAGGGACCCCGGCTACACCATGATCTATACCAAAATTTTATGAACTCTCTATTATTAACTCTGAAATCCGCGTGACTTAGGAAGGCAGCAACTCCCTTTGAGATGCCTTTCCAAAAACCATTTCAATAGAGGCCTCCAGGAAGCTTGCTACAGCACCCATTCAAGCTAGTGGATGTCCGCCGGCCATGCTTCCATATAACCCTTGCAACAGTCTCTTTTACTTTTGAAAGTAAAAATACCCCACAAATGCACAAGGACTCCAATCACCCTGATCCACCCACCGAATTCTTTCAATGTGAAGCCCTGGCATCCTGCTCGGGGATGCCATGCATTTAGCAGCAATCTACTGCCGTTCTAGTTCTTCATTCCTTCATGAAAGACCCCCAAATCCTCCGAGGAAGATGGGAGTACAAACAAAAACAGGCTGTTCGAGATCCTCTTCACCTTTTGTTCACCGGAGATGTACCAAGTTTTCTTGCCCCAAGTATAGTGAAATTGGAATCAAGGAAACCCCTGATGAGAACATGAGAACAAGGTGGGACCCACACTAGGCCTTGGTGGGGTCCACGTATGAAGCGATTTATGAAAGATGCAATGTTATATGGTTTAATAAGGGTCTTATAGGGGGGTAACGTTTATTTTATGTATCCATGTAATAAGGCCAATGGTGCCAAGATGTTGGGTTTTTTTTAGAGTAATCCCATCTTTTATGATTACCCCACTTTTTCAAAGGTCAAAACTTGTCACTTTTGTTTGATTTTGGTGTAATTTGGTTATCTTTCTAATGAGACCAAGATTGCACAAATCCGATGTAATTTGGGAAAGTTATGACCATTACTAAGGGGGTGTCAGTAAAAACGGGAATAGTTTTTTTTAATAAAATTTTAAGTTTTAGTTGTTTTAATTTTAGGAAAATAAGTTTTTTAGTTTTATGTTTTAGAAAACTTGGCTACCAAGTTCAGGATTTTAAAAAGTTTCATATTTTAGTAATTTTTTAATTGTTTAAGGTTGTAAGCCTATTTAAAGGCAACCCCTCACCACAATTTTATAATGAATGAAGAAATTGATGAATGAAGAATTTTTTGGCTTTCTAGCTCTTGACTAGTGTGTTTTTTCCTTGTGAAGTCTAGAAACTAGGAGTGGTTTTCCCCAAAGGTAGATTCCTTGGGT
>JAOXJP010247206.1:0-22448 GCA_025762735.1 Platanus orientalis | reverse complement strand
GGCTAGGCCAACCTAAATCTGTATTGGACTGGGTTTGGGTTCAACTTTTAGGCCCAAAGTTTTATGTGGGCCAAGTTTGTGCATGTTCAATTTTAGCCCAAGGCTTAACTCAATCCAGCCCAAACTAGTTAACAAATAATAATTTTATTTATATGTTGATATTAAGTTTATATTTATTTTTATTCTTTTTAGATCCATATATTTTTAACAAATTTACTCTCATCAAATAGGTTAAATGTCAACTCTTAAAAAAAACTCATATAACATGCACTTAGAGGCAATTATGGGTCTAAAGTCAACTTTAAAATTAAGAAAAGAGTTATTCGGGCAGCCTGAACTTGACCCAAAGCCTATTGTTTTGAAACAGCCTAAGCTTGGGTTCAACTTTTAGGTCTAAAGTTATATTCTGACCAAGTTCAGACTCGGATAAAACATTTTGGGCTGAGTTTGGGCAGACCTTGCCCTGACTCAGCCCACCCTGATTGACAGCCCTACCTATACTCTCCAACCATTGTGTGTGGGATGACAATGTTTGACCCAATCCGTGAACCCAACATGAGATAAGCGGGTTAGGGTTGACTATAACTGTCTTTTGAGTTGAAGTGGGTCTACCCGCTTCAACACAATTAATAAGTGGGTTGGGTTCAGGTTGACCCATATAGTCGTATACCCTTAACTTGACACGACACGAATCTGACTTGCCGACACAAATTACCACATAACCCACTAACCTTACACGAACACCCAACATGAAATAAGCGGGTTAGGGTTGCCTGTAAATATGTTTTGGGTCAAAATGGGTTCACTCGTTCTGACACGATTAATAAAATGGGTCAGATTTGTGTTGAACCATATAGTCGTATACCTTATCTCGACACGACATGAACCCAACCTACCAATACGAATTGCCAACAGACAAATTTGGGGACAAAACATTATTTATAGGTAACTTCTTCTTTTTTCTTTTTTTCTTTTTTTTTTCCAAAGATATTAGTAGGATACTTGTAATATTTCAAAAATACCCCTTGTGAGGAGGCATCTGTCACTTGATATAACACCCTCTTTTAATAATTGTAATTGTGATACCAATAAATAAATAATAATAATAATTGTAGTTGATGCAGTTGGTTGTTAACAGGTGAAGGCTAACAGGTGAAGGCTTGTTTTGAATTTCTACCAAAAACAAAAACAAACAAACAAACAAACCATGCCTAGTATAAATGCCCACTGGCTAATTTATAAGTAGGTGAAGCTGGGTTTTATGGTGCAAATTTTGCTGTAGTTTTTTGTAGTATGAACAAAAAATATAAAAAGACAAAAACTTCATGCCAAAAGACAAAATACCCATGCTTTTTGTTCATGCTACAAAAGTTACAACAACATTTTCTACAGCTGATCATTCCTCAGATTTTATTGGTAGATGGAGACCAATTTTGAACCCAAATCCGACATGAATGCCTACTGGCTAATTTATTAGTAGGCGATGCTAAGTTTTGAACCCATGTTTGGTACGAAAGCCCACTGACTTTACCGTATTTGAACCATTTTCCGTCTGAATGCGTAATATGAAGCATAGCAACGGATGTCTTGGTCAATATATATGAGTAAAAAAAGAGTATTACTGTAAATAAAAAATACACAGTGGTATCTGTGTAGTTATTAATACACCCTTTGTCAGCAAAGAGGATAAAAAACACCCCCCTTAACTAATGCTAACCATCGGTCCCTGTCAGGTGGCGGGCACACCAGATGTGCCCCCCAAAAAAGTGTAAATCACTTTTCGACACTGATGTGTCTGCCCCCTGACAGTGTGCAGTGGTTAGCATTAGTTAAAGAAAGCGCTCATAAATTGATCCCCTTTGTCAGACGTTGTATCACTTCCTGGATTGAGACTGGTGTGTTATCTATCTATCCATTCAAACCGGATGATGTGAACTCAGACTTTACCAACTTAGCAAGTTGTATCTTCACTGTAGGATTAAAATTTTCTGTAGAGTGCAGATATTCTGTCTAGGATTTTCCGTACAGGATGGTGTCCAGGACATCATGGGAATAAAATGGGTGGGAATTTAAATTCCCACCCATTTTATTCCATTTGAAGCCTCATGGTGTTCTGGACACTTCGTGGACAGAACATCTTTTCCATTTTCTTTATTATATTTTGAGGAATACAAGGGCAAATCCTCTGCACTGAGAGGACGGTGCACCCTTCACATGGGGGTGTGGGTTCCACGGATTTTTATGTGGGGAGTGCATGGGACCAACAGTGAGGAGGCGCACCATCCTCCCCATACAAAGGATTTTCTCGCATAATTAAATGCTTGACACTACCAAATAAATGGTTTTTTGATAAATATACAGAACTGTATATTTGTCATCCTTGTCAATATATATATATATGCATGTATATATATGTTTACCCAATTTGTATGTTCTAATTTGTCTCCACATGCAAAAGTTGAGGTGTATTGCAAGGTTAAAATTGTAAAAACGATTTCAAATGAAAAATAGGTATCCATAAAAATAACGGATTGGGTAAGACAACTTAGAGTGGCTAAAGTTGGAATGACTTCAAGGCCAACACATCAGTGCCAAAAAGTGAAAAGCATCCACCAAAAAGTGTATTTCACTTTTTCTGCACTGATGTGTCAACCCTAATGTAATTCCAACTTTAGCCAATTTCTAAGTTGTCTTACCAAATCTGGCCTCAGATTTTTAGGGTTTAAGCCCTAAAAAATGTTCAAATGAACATTTGCTCCCTATTTAAAAGAGGTACCATATTCAAAAGCCATCGTTGTTGGCACCAAGCTAAAAGAGGAGTAGCTGGGTCAATTTAGTTCTAAGGAGAGGGTGGAACCAAACCAAGTTTTAGCAATCTTAGGGCATTTAATGAGGCAATGCAAAGTAGATTCAGCATCACAGAAAAGGGGAATATTTTGAATCTCTTTTAGAAGAAGACCATGAATATCATTTCGGACATTTTCCAAAGCCCATTGTCCATTTCTACTATCAATGATGTCAACAACTTTTTGGATAGGATGAGAATCATGGGAGTCTGAAAGAAGTTTAAACCCAACCACATATTGATAGTGATTCCCAATCACCCGTTCCAACAAATACCCATTCAGTAACAAATTTTTACCTTGAGGATGCTTTTTCAAGCCTAGGAGCTATTCTGTTTCGGTTTATCCTTTCAAAGGCCATCTCTAGAGAAGTAGAAGGACATGATAACTTTAACTCAAAGAGCATCATAATTTTTTATAATATGCCAAGCTTGTTTAGAGAGCAAAGCAAGGTTAAAAAGAATGAAAATCTATGAAATCCAAGCAACCCTTGCACCTACACTATTTAAGACTATCTTAACTCACCTAATTAACTTTATTTTTGTTTTTCTTACTTCCTTACCAAAACTTATGTTGAATGGAATTAATGTTGTTATAAATTTTCTTTGGGATTAGAAAACAAGACATCACAAAAGAGGGGATTGTATATATTGCAGATTTCTTAAGAACCTCTTTTCTAGTAGGAGAAAAAAAATTACCTTTTCAACCTTAGATTTTATAAACCGATATTTCTTGAAGGTAAGAAAACATACTAACTTTGTTACAGATAATTAAGGAAGGTAAACGAATGTATTTTACAGGGTCTTCAAATTGCTTGATTCTCAACCCTCCTTTGATGAAGATTTGGATATCTTCGAGTGTATTTGAATTTGATTTTTTTTTATTTATCATAACATATAGCTTGGTACAAAGATTCATTATTTTTTTTCCAAAGTATTAGAGATAGCGTCCACTTCCCTCGTATTAACCTTGGTAAATGTGTAACAATCATCAACAAACAATATAAGACATGTGAGAGCTAAATCTTCTTATTTTGATTCCAAAAACATCATAACAAGTTTTATGCACAATCATCATTCTATAAAGGCATGAGCGCATAGGAAAAAGAGGTAATGGGATATAAGATCACCTTGTCTAAAACCTCTATAAGGAGTAATGTTGTTTCTGGCAGATCCATCCACCAGGACCTTGTATGAAACAAAAGAGATACATTTTAATACCCACTTTCTACAATTATCATTAAATCCCATTATTTCCATTAGTCCCATGATCAAAGGTCATTCAATTGTATCATACGTTTTGCTCATGTCGAGTTTAATGACCATGTGATGAATCATTTACTTATCTAACTCAAGGAATTTCATATTTTCAAAAGCAATGAAAATATTATATGAGATTTTTTTATCATAGATAATTTGGTTTTAAAAGATGAATTTAGGGAATGTGGTTTTTATTTTGTTTGCTATAGTTTTTTGGATGATTTTGTATAGCACATTGCAAAGACTGATGAGTCTAAATGGGTCATATCTTTAGGATTATTAACTGTAGGATTCAAAGCAATTAAAGTCTCATTAATATGGGTTTAGGGTTTTTCCATTGTTAAATAATTCCTCAGTACCATTAAGGACTTGCTCTCCGAAGATATTTCAATATTTTTGGTAAAAACCCATTGGGAAACCTTCCTAGCCAAAAGCTTTTACATTACCAATATCGAAAACAGCTTTTATGATCTCTTCTCTAGAAAAGGTTATAATTTATAGAAGCTTTTGAATCTTCCAAAAGGAAGAGTTGACAAGCGTCAATCACTTTGGTAACTTGGTAAGAAGAATGATTTTGAAGTTCAAACAAGTCCAAGAAATATTTAACCACGATAGAATCCAAATTTCTTTGGTCACTCATCCACATACCCTCTTCATTTTTCAGAGTAGATACTTTATTCCATGCTCTTTTAACCATAGCGGATAACTAAAAGATCTTGGAGTTTGAATCATCCCACTTAACCCACTTACCACGGGATTTCTAAGCCTAGAAAATTTCATCTCTCTGAAAAGATAAGAATGTTCCCTTTTAAGATTTATGATAGATTTCTGAATTTGATTGGCGGGGATCACCCGTTTTTGAGATAGGTGAGAAAAACTATCTTTACAATCAATTTGATTTTTGACGTTTCCAAAAATCTCTTTATTTCATTTTTTTAAGGTTAGGTGGAATGAGGGTCAGGTTATTCGGACTATAGAGAGATTACCTTGATTTCTCTTTAAAACCAAAGTCTTTTCAATTTGTGTTCCACAGTTTGGATGCTCGAGCCACATCTTTTCAAATCTAAAAGACCGAGGAAGGGAGGGTTTTTTGGGATTAGTATCAAGAAAAATGGAGTTATGGTCCAAACCAAAAGCAACAAGATTTAGGATGGACATATCAAGGAACAAAAGCTTCCACTAGGCATTCATCACCCATCTGTCCAATCGCTCTTTATATGCTTATAACCTTTTTTTATTTATCCAAGCAAGAGGGGGAGGGGGAGAATGTCAAAGATCAATAAGTTGACCCACTTCAAGGATTTTTCTAGTTTTGGTTAAATAGCTCGAAGTGATATAAGATCCACCACACTTATCCTTTTTGAATCATATACAATTCCAATCACCAATACAGTGTAGAAACCCATATAACCTTTGGATTTTGTTGATTAGTAAAACAACCTCTTTTATTATTATCTGGTTTCCATAAACAAAGACACAATACCATACCTTGTCTACAACCTCAAAAAAAACTTTTGTGTAGGCTTCTATGAGGTCAAGCGGGCTCTCCAGTATGAGTAGAGAGATTTTTTTTGATAAAATAAAAAATATTATATAGAAGAAAACTTTGTACAGCGTGGAGATCTTGCCTAATCACCATCTCCAACCAGGAGGCAGGGGAGGACAGACAATACATGGGTCTTCGAAAGAAAATATCAAAATTTGTAATAGCATGAACGACAAAAATTATTTTTCAACAAACACGTTTCAGAAAAACAAAAGTAAAAGTGCCGGTGAAGAGTTACAATCGCATGTGATGTCTCTGCTGAACCAGGGCCAAAGGTGAGGGCTTTGAGAGAGGCTTTTAAAAATCATGAGGATGACGTCTTCTAGCTTGAAATGCCTCAACCCTGGGGGTGTACATGGGTTGGGTTCAGGTTGGGCCTTAGTAGGATCGAGACTTAATCCGAAATTATATATTACTGGCTCAGGCCGAACTGATCCAAGCCCCATCATACCATATAAAAATTTAAAACATAATAAAATGGAGAATGATTGTCTGTTTTGAGACAGACCTTTATCATCGTGCATTGATTGACACATTATGTGTTTTTGAATTTGATGTCTTTTATTGACCACCGACTTTTTCAACTGAACATTTTTTTGAACCCTTTTAACTCCAAAACAACACATGTCTGTTTATAATTCACCATTTACACTACAGAGGCATTTTTTTCACAGAACATTTGCTTCGAATAAAAGTATATGTATTTTATTGAAAAATTATATGACGTGATCTTGAACAGGCCAAGGTAAGCCCTGAACATGGCCCAAATTTAAGTTTAGGCTTAAAGTTGGGCCCTGTTGGACCAATCTCGGACTCAGCTCAGGCTGACTCGGTCCTATGTGCAATCTACTTAAATCTAGGGTGCTTGCCAACAACACACCCATGTGAACCGCTTTGGTTTCAACTTCTAGAGCAGAAATTGAGACAAAGGTGTAGGCTACAGAGCAGAATTTCAAATAATTCAAACTCATAAAAAATTGTTTTGTTAGTATAAATTTTCCTTAAAAAACTTTAATTACCCTTTATTATATATTTTTCTCTCTCTTTCTCTTTTTGGGTAATTTCAAATATTTTAATCTTTACAGCGTCAACCAGATCTGATCCAACGGTCAAAATGCATTGGTCCGACCGGGCCTCACTGGTTCAGTAGCAGGCCACTTTTTAATTTGGTTAGGTAGTATAGGCAGGTGACTTAAGGGCTCTACTTGGCATTTAAAACTCTCCAACTTTTCCAGCTTTCAATTTCTATTGAGTTTTCACAGGCTCACGCGCAAGGTTAGCTGCCCAACCCAAACACCCTTTTCGACAATTCCAAAGCCAACAGAAACGCTATATAAATGCACACAAGAAAAACCATTTCTTTATCTCGACACTCGCTCTCACGTTCTTCGTGCTCTCCGCCCCCTCTCTCTCTCTCTCTCTCTCTCTTCATTTCTCCGATCTCTCTCGAACCTTTTTCTAGGGTTCCGTAGAATCTTAGATCTCTCTCTATTCAGATATACCTCCGTCGGATCGATCGATGGCGGCTATTGCAGGAATGTCCGTTTCTGTCTCTGTCTCATCCCGGTCCCTTTCGTTCCAGCAGAGCCAGGTATCGTCGTAGTGAGCTTGCTCGTCTGAAATTCTTATGTAGATTTTGTTATCTCGATATGTTTTTTGCTTCTGATGTTTTAATTATATAGATCGCGGCTCGTGTTGAGTGATTTGAATTGTTTCGAAAGCGATTGATGCTGTTAATTATTTCCTGTTAGTTTCGTCTTGAGCGGAGTTTTTTTTTATAGATTTGATGTTTATTTGATTAGCTATTTGATGATATTCGTAGCTTAGTATACTTTAGTTGATTTTTGTTAAGGAATCGTTTTGTTGATTTGAGAAATCCTTTGATTGATTTGTTATAGTTGTTATGGATTTGATACTAGCTTAGTTGAGAAATCATTTTATTGATTTGGTATAGTTGTTATGGATTTGTTCTTGCGTGAGTTTGGGATCTCTGGCCTTTAGTCTAGCGACATGGCATGCAAGTCTTGTACAAGCAAAAGAGGTACCCTGCACCGTCTGATTGTTGATCTAATGTGTAATCAATCTCTGGCCCATGCTGTACTGATTTTTTTGCTCCATCTGGTGGGTCCCTTCGCTGCAATTTGTCTGCACATTTGTCGGATCAGACTACAGTCCGCAGCTCGTCTCACCCAATCTGTTTGTTTGTTTGTGACTTAGAGTTTATACCCAATACCTATCAACCCCCTTATGCAATTCGAATACAGTCCACATGCAGTACATGGATTGTTTTGTGTCCCCTGGCACCAATATTAACTAAATCTTCACTTGTACATCACACACACACACAGTAAGAGGGAAGAAAAAAAATTGCAACTTGCATAGCACATCTCATTGTGCTAGTTGATCCCGCTTGCTGCAAAGGGTTTCAGCACAATTCTTTATTGCACCTGAGGGCGTATGGGTTATTCGTTTCTTTTGTTTATGTAAAGATTTAACCACTTCATTCAATTAAGTGTTTTCTTTTTTCTTTTTTTCGATAAATATTCATTCAATTAAGTGTTGATCAGAGAACTAGTACCTCAATACTTACTTATTCTATGCAAACTGCATCTTGTGCCTAACTTGCACTTACCTTGAGGCATCAATTTGCTTCTGTCTTTTCAACGAATTGTGAATTTGTGTTACCTTGCAACGAGTCAGTCTCTTAATTTCTGTAACTAACCTCTTTGGTGTTTTGAATCTGTTGGGCTCTTGACAAGGTACCCTTGCTGCTTTCATGTCTTCAAAATTTACAAGTTTGTAGGAAAGCATATGTAAACATAGTGAGTCGTTAAGGGAATATTTGGACAGACTGGCAAGCCTACTGGGGCCAGCTTTGAATGCATGCGGTTATTTACCTGCCTACCTGGACAGCGGCTTCTTTGTTTATATCAAGTAAAAATACCCATATAAATCACAACCATTAATGCCCATCTAACCAATCATCCTCTAATCTAAAAAACAATTTATAGAAATTTTTTAAAAGTACACCTTTATAATGGTCATAATCACCATTATTATGGTAAATTATGGTCAGGGCCACCACCATTTTTATAATTGCTTCTATTTTTTTATTTTTAAACATTAGTACCTGCCTTATGCCTCAAAATTTGCTCACACCTGCAAAAGAGGATCTGAAATGGGTATTGCCTAAAATTTAACTGGGTGGAATTTTTCTTCTGTCAATGTTTCCCCTTTTTTGATTTGCACAATGGAGTCTTGTGTCAATCCAAATGTGGCAAATGGGATTTTGGACTGCAGTCGGACCTGCTATGATGCATGCATGGCATTGGCTTAGATGTCCTTGTTTCATCAAATACCATTCAATGTAAAGTTTATGTTTGTAAAGTTAACCCCCTTTTTTCCTAATGCCATTTTTTTTGTTTTTCTTATAAAAAAAGTTTATATGTGTGTGTCTTACTTTACTACTTTGCATATCATTTTTTGTAGTGGACTTTTTTTTTTGCACACAATGTAAAATAACAATTGGAAAATTAAAAAAGATCAACAGATAAGGATCAATGAAAACTGGGAATTATAGGATAACCTGTTTTGTTTTGACTAGTATGTTACTCTTGTTGGATTGGAAGGGAACTAGAAGAGATATTATTTGGAGGTGAATTAATCAATCAGTCTTGCTTTCCTTGCTGGGGAGATGATACTACTAGTTTTACTTTAGGAAGCTATCTTGGCAATTGTACTCAGCAGGTCTCCGGGAGAAACTTCAGAAACATCAAGACTTCCCCTGGTTTCATTTGTTCCTAGGACTAATGGGTGGTATGTACAGCTCTGTTACAAGCCTGAAGATTTATAGGTCGACTTAGTTGTGATAGTGGAAGTGAGAGAAGATTTTTCTAATGATATTTTGCTTGGCTTCACAAGTTTGGAAGCTGCTTACAGGCTCGCTAATTTTGCAAATGATATCTTTGAATGTAAAGAACCAATATTTGTGATTTTTTTTTCAAACCGTGGATTTCTTCTTTATAAGCTTTAGTATGTCTCCAAGGAAGAGAAAATTATCTCTACGTATGTTAACTTTAAGTTGATCTCTAAGCTAATGTCATAAGTTAGCATCACAAGATGATTTAGCCTGAATTCAACAAGAGTAACAAACTAGTTGCAGCTTTGGAAATTGTGTTGTTTCTTTATCATCAGTTGTTGTCTACTATCAAATCATGTAGTAATTCTTTCGTCTTCTTTTTTGTTTACGTGTTCAGCAGGCAACAACCAGGATTTCTAGTTTGAAACCGGTTTCTCTTTCCATTCAGAGGAAAAGCTTTCCATCACTTGGTTTGCAGCCACTTCGTTCTCGGGTTATTTGTGCTGTATGTTTCTCAAATCATGAGTCTATTTACATTTTTTTTTTACTTTCATTTTCCTGTGTTTCATCTGGTTGGAACTTTGCAAAGTTTTCTATAGAAATGCCACATTCACAGTCTTAAAGAAGCTTTCCAATGTCTATAGATCATTATTGGTTTAGTGTTACTTTTGCTATTGGAATCCGCAGGCTGAAGGCCCATATCAAATGGTTCAGTTGCTTAAAATATGATGTAATACATAATTACAACCATGCTCATGCATGGCTTGCACATTGATATTGTGTCAATTCAGCTAGTCAGATGAAGCATAGATGGACATTCGTTCCATGATAGGAATCAGAGCAAATCCAAGAAGAAATTTCTGAAGAAAATTGCCCGAGTTCTAGGTGGGGCTCACAAAAGGGTCTATGAGGTCCATTGAAGTAACTGCCAATCCAGTCATTAATTAGCCCCTATCGTTAGAGGTGGTTTTGTTAGATTCATTTTAGGTCCTGAAAGATATAAAAGCTTTCGCATTGGTATCATAGTGGTATTTCAAGGATTTGCATCTTTAATTTATTTATTTATTGTTGATATATACGAAAATTTAGACTAGTTTCTGTTTATTACAGGTTAGTGCTAGTTGATTTAAGTTGGTTTAGAAGTCTTACTTATAGTGGATTAGTTTTTAAGAAAGTGGAAATCCTATTTTGTCACTTTCTATGCTTTATTTTTTGCTTGGAGGGAGGGAGGGAGGTCAATGATTTTCCATTTGACTTGACTTAGCTGTCATGTTAAAGGTTATTCAGTTACCTTTCCAACTAGTCAAATAGTTTGCAGATGGGATGTAAATTTGGGGAAGTTATGGTTAAAAAACTGGAAGGATATCACTTCTTGACATAATTATCTGTTTTAGAGTTCAATTTATCAAAGTTTATTTAGTTGTTTCTTGATAGTTAAGGTTAACTATTTATCAAAAAAAAATAGTTAAGTTAACTACTAATCGAGTTTAGTCTACGAGGATATGGACATAAAGTGGTGTAAAGAAGAATTTGATGATACTGTATAAAGCTTTACTCTGGCATACTGGCTTGGTGCAGATTCCAAGATGCTCTCAAGGCCTCTAGTATATTTTGAGTTAAACATGCATGTATGCTGGTCAATCTCAATTTTTCTCTGATAATGAAACCAGTAATAGAGATGATAATTTTTTGTGCAGGCCAAACCAGAGACAGTCGAGAAAGTGTGTGAAATAGTGAGGAAGCAGTTGGCACTTCCAGCTGACTCTGCTGTCACAGGCGAATCAAAGTTTTCTGCACTTGGAGCTGATTCTCTTGATACGGTACTGAACAACTAATCCTACCAATTTTTTCATTTGGCCATGGTTTGGGGATATGCCAGCTATTGATTCTATTTGTGCTATATATGATCATTTGATTGCACAAAATGGTTTTCTGTTTTGAGGATTGATATTTTATTTGACAAAATGGACAAAGATAATTCAGTAATTGTCAAGTCATACTTGTTATTCTCTAAAAAAGGTTACATGAACCTTTGAAACAGCTAATATCCATGTCCTCAGAAGCGATTGAATAATGCGTTTTCCCTCATTCTCGTGGTTCTGTCTGAACCAATTAGCTAGCCACAACTTCTAAAAGTTGACCAAAATATATAAACTACTTTTGGCAATGATAAGAATATTGGATCACCACCCATCCTTCATCTTATTTGACATCATTTTATTGGTGGTTAAATGCCTTAATTTCCTAATCAGTTTAGCCACCTTTATCTGATTGTTCTTTTTGCCCCCTTGATTTTATCTGTGAGTACTCTTAATCAGTTAATTATTTTCTATTTAATTGAAAAAAAATTCCTTGATCCATTCTTCTGCATCACCCTGGTTGTGTTATTTTTCACTTTTCATTTTTTGTGGTATCTAAGACTGAAATCTCACCTATAAAAAAAAAACTCAAAATCCCAGGTTGTGACAGAGAATACAGCCGAAGAGGAGTGCTAGCAATAGGTGTTTCACAGTTGTCCTGTGCTGCTATCCTAATAGCTAAAATACCCTTCAATGGACACATGTCACCACAGGTAGTAGCTTGAAGGTGACTTCAAAAGTGACTTTCACTACCCTTTCTCAAAAACCCAATCGAGCTTTGGTCTGCCTTATGTTTCTTGGTGGTATGTAACTATGTATTATGTATCCACAATTCCACAGACTAGTTCAATTTATTGGGAGCGAATTCCACTTGTTTGTGCTCTTTGACGATTTAATAAAATCCTAAATTGGTCTCAAGCTTCTAATAGTATGTGACCCTTTCTGGTTGAGAAAATGAATGCAACCATCTTTGAATCATGCGTGAATCTCTAGCATGTCCCCCCTTTTTCCATTAGTCTTTGTGTGTTATTATTCTGTTATTACTGCCTACATGGCCTTCTCTTCACTTCTTCTTCCTAGCAGAAATGCTATACAATGGTTTTCCCTTTTCTTTTTAAATGTCTAAATGCTTGTGGTTGAAGTATTGTTATTCATCTGATTGGCATGGTATCTCTTTTAGGTTGAGATTGTGATGGGACTTGAGGAGGCATTCGAAATCAGCGTGGAAGAAGAGAATGCCCAGAGTATCGCTACCGTTCAGGATGCTGCTGATTTGATTGAGAAGCTTGTTGAGAAGAAAAGTGCTTGAAATGGAGAAACAAAAGAAAAGTCCGCTTGAATTCCGTTTTTCTCTTTAGCACTGCATATTTATGATTACCCTGTTATAATGAAACTCCGGCTTTCATGTTATGAACCCAGCTAGGTTTCTTCTGTTTCTCTTTGTTGTCTCAGCTGAGCGGAACCGATAGGTTTCTAATGCAATTGTTAGTTTTTAGTTTTAAATGTATCTCATGAGCATTCCTTCTTTTCCTGCTATAAGAGTATCTTAATATCTGGCATGCTGGATATACTCTGATAAAAAGATTATCATAGTGAGGGTTCTAAATAGAATATACACCAATACTATTTCCTATGATGATTATACTGATTACAAGTGAGAAGCATATATATGAATCATTGCTGCCTGTATCATATAGTTACCAAGGAAATTATCGAAAAAATATATATATATAGTTACCAAGGAAATTGGAATTGGAAATTCACATCGCAGGTACTTGTGCATAAAAGGCCAAAGGTTAGGTCTGTCTCTGGTCCACCCGTCCCAGCACCCCGTAGATACGGGACCGGCACTGGGTAATGACCATTTTTACATCGACAGGTACCCATTGAAGGAAAGACAAAGCAATAATACATTAGATGGAATTTAATCAATTTGAAGATGCCAACTTATTCTGTTGGTAAAGACCATGAATGTTGCTAATACATACTTGAGTTCAAAATTTTCATCATGGGTCAGAATTTTTGAATTTTCTTACTGTTTGTGTAAAAAAGGGGGAAGGCCATATTAATTTTTCAGTACTTTGGATAAAATATATACAAAAGTGTTTACACACTTAATTCCCTGATTGTAATAATTATTTCCTATCTCAATAGATAGCCTAAAATCCCTTGATTATGAGATTAATTTACTAATATTACAAAACAACTGTACATATTCAGATTAAGATTAGAAAAGCAAAAAACTTCCTAATACCTCCACTTAAGTTGAAGATTGAATGTCGTAAACACCAAACTTGCAATTAAGATGATGGAATTATGATTTCACAAGAGGTTTAGTGAAAAAGGTAAACTAGTTGCTTCATAGTTGAAGGTAACTTGTGCGAAGTAAACCGGAATGTATTTTTTCATGAACCAGGAGGCAGTCAAATTTATATATTTTATCCGTTTTTGAAAAGTTGGACTAGCCACAATGTTTAGGATCTTTGGTTGTCACAAAATAGAATGGCGGGATGGATGTGAGTGAGAGACCAAGTCATGTACAAGTTACAGTAACGATGTGAGAGCACAATTAGTGGTGCCATGGCTTAGTATTCCGCTTCTGGTAAAGATTGAGAAACAATATATTGTTCTAGTAATTGGACATCTCGCCCAATCAGAGTCACGCAAACATGTTAATTGAAGAATTCTTAGCGAGGATAAAAGGAGGCCCCTGATGCGTCAATCGATTGAGTGAAGATATTAAAATGGGTACACTGTATATATAAACTGGACACTGTTAGGTATTGGACTGCTAGAGATGACAATGAACTGGGTCAAACGGTTTAGTTAGAACCTGTAAAGTCCCACGTCTCATAGTTCAAAGAAGGATCTTGTGCTTATATGTAAACACAGGAATTACATTCCTTTGTATGACGTGTTTTTGTGAGAGGCCAAGGAATGAGAGTGGATTGTATCCACGCGTCTTAACTCATGCTCCTCTCTGCCCCATGTCAGGGTCAGGCACATCAGCACTAACAAGTGATTTTCACTTTTTGGGGGGTGTATTTCACTTGTCGGTGCTGATGTGCCTGCCCCCTGACATGGGGCAGAGAGGAGCATTAGATAAGAGTAGTGGATACAATCAACTTTGCAAGGGATTAACCATTTGAGAGATGCCAAAAGGGCTAACTCATTAGGGAAAGACCAAGGGGCCAACCCAATGAGCAAAAGCAAGGCAAGAGTTGAACCAAAATTGAACAATATCTTGCAAGTGAAACAGAAGTCTTACAAATGATATCAAAGTCAGGTTTTCAGCTTTGCAGTGTGCACATTGGGATGTATGGCCCTCTAAGGGGGATGGATTGTGAAACCCCACATCGCCTAACTCAAAGAAAGAACCTGTGCTTATATTTAAGCATGGCCTTCACTTGTATGACCCGTTTTGAGAGAGGCCAAGGGGTTAACCATTTAGGAGAGGCCAAAGGGGTCAACCCATTTGGTAGAGACCAAGGGACCAACCTGAGGAACAAAATCAGGCAAGAGTTGAATCAGAGCCGGACAATATCATGTAAGTAAAACCAAGGCGTTATAAAACCTATAAAATATCAGGCAGTTTGATTAAACACTCAATTGTGTCTGAGGGGATTTATAACACTGATCTCAGTTCAGAATCTGACTTCATTTAGTTATTTTTTATACCTTATTTATTGAAATCTTTTCATTCAGGGTTTTAATTTATTTTATTATTTTATTTATCTTTTAGCATTTGAATGCATAAGGTCATTTGTCTAAATTGGATTCTAGAAATGGGTTCATTTCTTGAAGTCCTAAAATGACAAATGTTAACTAGAAAGGTCTATATGCCAGCGACTCTCCCAGAGAGATGGATGCTGTATCATCTCCCCAAGAGAGGTGTGTGTTCAAGATTCACCGACAGCATTCGGAGAGAATTCGCAAAACTCCATTTCCATCGAAAATTGAATGGAGTTTTCCACTTAAGTCAAAGATCTCGGTGGTCTAGTGAGTGGTTGATAAACTGCAATTGCAGTTTTCTTTAGGAAGTCCCATAGCTGTGAGGCTTAACCGACAAAGAAAACAGTGGGTGGTTGTGTTGACATCTGCCATAGAGATAAAAGTGTAATCGTATATACATTTTATGTAGAGAGGAAAAATATGGTTAAGATCCTTTTTTTTTTTTTTTTTCTTTTGGTCCATCTCTTCTTAATTGTGTGATGTGTCCAATAGAGAATTGTGAGCTAAACAGTGGGCATTTTTCATAGGGAACAAATGAGTACTTAAAGGACAGCTGATTTAGTCCATATGGAACAAAACCATGTCTACAACCAAACACCCCTTTCAATAACTGTAGTTTGTATGGTTGGTACTGCTTGGTACAAATCCTCAGGGTATCGAGAGAGGTCCCTGGTTCTGGCAGCGAAGGATCCTCTGCAGTTAAAAAAACCCTGACGACAAGTGGTGGTGGTGTTTAGTGCACGCCATGTCGCACACGGTTTTGAATTTTAAATTTTTTTGGTTGACATGGTCTGCACTGAAAACTAGAGTTAGTTGCCGCTAGGGTTTTTTTAACTGTAGAGGATCTTTCCTGGTTCTGGCTTGCCCACTGCGGTTATCAAACTGTTGGGCAAGACTACTCTCATTTCAACCCTCCAGGATTTGGTCCCCCCTTCTTAGAGTGCCCCTAAGCATGCAGGGGCACATGTCACATCAAGAAGTGATTTACACCCTCCTCCAAAAAGTGTAAATCACTTTTCAACGTGACGTGTCCCCCCCCCCTCCCCCTTCTCTCCTGCATGCAGGCAAGGGCAGGTTAGAGGCACTTTAGGAGAGGGTACCAAATCCCAGCCACGTTTCAACCTGATAAATACATACAGATTGGCTCTTATTACCAATTAATGCCATGAAATGTGGTGAATAACCTTATCATTGGCTCCAATTGGTTTTAAACACAAGCAATGACTACCAACTTAGGTAAATGGATAAAAAATGCTCACCTTAACAAATGCTAACCACTGCTTCTTGTCAGGCAGCGGGCACATCAATGCCGAAAAGTGAATATGCACCCTCAAAAAAGTGAAAATCACTTTTCAACGCTGATGTGTCCGGCCCTTACAGGGTTCGGCGGTTAGCATTTGTTAAGGGAAGCGTTCATAAACTGATCCCACAACTTAGCAAATAAATCATACGCCTCCGTTCCTTCCGTTGGCTTCCACATTGCAACTTAGCTTGAGATTGGGTTTTGTGAGTCTTTATTCTTTAAGCTCCTTCCGACTAGGACTGTCAGCTTGGAACTTGGCTGGTTATGAATGAGCTGAGCTTAAACCTTGTTTAAAGCTTGTAGAGTTGAGCTTAGGCCTTGTTTAAAGCTTGCAGAGCTGAGCTCAAGCCTCCAATTGGGCTCGTTTTGCCACATAAGTCTGAATTGAGCTATACGAGGCTCAGCTCACTAAAAGTTTGACTCATTCTGAGCTTAATTATCCAAAATTTAAAATGGCCTTTTATGTTAAAATCATTTTCTATTTTTTTACAAAATAATGAGGGACTTCAATTTATGGCTGTTGGACCTTTTTAACCATATATCTCTCTCTAATTTCAAGGAGCAGGTTCCACTCATAGGTTATTGGGTTTTAAGATTCGGGCCTACCTCAAAGCTGCATTGGCCTTAGCCTAGAAACTCAACTCAGCTTAGCTTGTTCACACCCCTACTTCGACCACGGAAAAAAGACAAAAGACATCTTATTTTCAAGGCTAATTTTATAATTGTTAAGGTAGTAGATTGAATTCATAGACTCTTCAACCTAGAGAGTGTCATGAGTTCACACGGAACTGTCAGTTCTGGCAAGAGTTCCGTTTTAGCAAGGTTTGTGTTTTAAGTCTAGTTAAATAGGATTTTGTAGACAGCAACGAACGTGGGATCTCTCTTGGAACCTAGAAATAGGGTTTAGGTAGAGAAGGCAACCGCTGCTCTTGTAATCTCTGGTTTTGCTCTTAGTGAAAGCTCTCTTGATCGTCTTCACCCACGGATATAAGCTTTAAGTTGAACTATGTTAAATCGTCTCGTGCTTTATGTGTATTTGTTGTTTGCATTAATTTCTTTTACTATTATTTGTTGCGTATAATATAAATCTAGGCTTCCGCACAACAAATTGGTATCAAGGCCCTCGATTGCGATTGAGATTTTTGGCATGACGGTAAAATACAGAGTGAAAAATTTTGATGGGCACAATAGCTTCAGTTTATGATGCATAAAGATGTGTGTTGTTGGTTCAACAAAGACTAACCAAAACTTTGATGGGAAAGGAAAAACTTTTTGCAACAATGTCGAAAGACAACAAAAATAAATTTGACCTCAAGACACTTAGTGTGATTCAGTTGTACTTGGCCGATGAAGTGTTGCGAGAGGTTGTAGATGAGGAGTCTATGACTACACTGTGGCTCAAGTTAGAAAATCTGCACATGACCAAGCCTCTCACGAACATGTATTTGAAACAACGCCTCTACACATTGAGGATGAGAGAATGTATGTTTTTGAAAGTCTATCTAAACGAATTCAATAAAATCATTATGGATTTGAAATACATTGATATGAAGATTGATGATGAGGATAAAACTATCATTGTTTTGTGCTCTTTACTTGCATTATATGAACACTTTGTTATGACTTTACTCTATATAAAGGATACTATCTCCATGGAGAATGTTAAGGCATCATTGCATTCTAGGGAATTGAGGAAGAAGGTATTTGGAGAAGAGAATGAGGGGCAAGCAAAAAGTTTGTTTGCGAAATAAAGAACAAAAGGAAAAGGTTCTTAGAGTGATAAATGTTAGTCTAGATCTAAGTCTAGAGGAAAAGGCAATGTGTAGTGTTTTCGTTGCAAAGAATATGGTTATATGAAAAGAGATTGTCCAGAGCGCACTGACAGGAAGAAATGTGATAGTCCCAATACAGTGTTGACAGAGGAGTATCAGGGGGACATTAGAGATGTTCTCAATCTCCAAAGTTATTGATACATTTTCTCATGATGAATGGATATTAGATTTAGGTTGTCATGTTCATATTTGTTTCATGAAAGAATATTTTGATACAATCTAAGAGAAGAAGACAGATTTTGCTTCTTTAGGTGATGGGTTTACTAATGACATCACAGGTGTTGGGATAATGAAGATCAAAATGGTTGATAGAGTGGTTCGTACTTTGGGTGGTGTAGTATGTTCGAAAGATGCAAAAAAATTTAATATCCTTAGGTCAGTTGGACTCTAAGGGTTGCATGTATTCAACTGCAGGTAGAGCCATGAAAATCACACATAACTGTTTGGTATCGGTCTTGATGAATGAAGAAAAATGTAGTGATGGTTTATATCATCTAATAGGAAATACGGTGATTAATAGTGTTTCTTTGACATCGACGAGTAGTTGGAAATAGGGTGCACAAAATTAAAAGCGCTTGTGCAAGGTTTCTTTCGCCGTTGGAGCACAGACCAAGTGTTAGAGGTTTCCAAGTGGTAGGCGATGATGAGACAATTTTTGTAATTAGAGAAGACGGATAGAGGTCCCTCTTTGGAGTTGACTCGGGGCAACTACACATGTATATTGACCATGTTATGATCGAATCAGATGATAATAAGACCGAATTGATTCAACGGTATATGTAGTAGTGATTCTTCAAGGACAATGGTTGTTTGCGGTGAGAGTGAACAAGATGCAATTCATATTTGAGGTCAAAGTGTGTTCCAAGTTCATATGACATATAATTCACTAAAAAGACAAGTGCAAGTTTTTCTCTAAGATGGTTCCGAAATGTGAGTCAAGGTGGAATGTGATGCACATGTCACAGGTTTTGTGTCTTATCAAAGACACAGGTGTTTACAATATCTAGAGTTATCATTTAGGGTTGTGTCAAGAAGATGGGAGTAGAATTTTCTATATGATATAGTCTTGATTGAATTCAACCCAATGTGGAATCTGCTGAGGCGGTGGATTGAATTCATACGACTCCTCCACCAAGAGTTGGTTTTTGGAAGTATCGTGAGTTCACACAAAACTACCGATTTTGGCAATGTTTATGTTTTAAGTCTAGTTAAATAGGGTTTTGTAGACAACAAAGAATGTGAGCTCTCTGTTGGAACCTAGAAATAGGGTATGGGTAAAGAAGGCAGCCGCTACTTTTGTAATCTATGGTTTTGCTCTCTCTTGATCGTCTTTGTCTATGGATGTAGGTTTTAAGCCAAATCACGTTAATCGTCTTGTACTTTATATGTGTTTGTTGTTTGCATTAATTTATTATACTATTATTTGTTGTGTACAATCCAAATCTAAGTTTCTGCACAACAATAATCACATTAGTTTTTATTTATTTATTTTATTTTTTGCTTTTACATTTTCTTAGACCATTTTCATGGTTAATGATAAAATGACAAACATACCCTCATGGATGGAGGGGTTTTAAATGTACAATATTTCAATTATTTTAAGACTCCGGATTCTCTCTTGCAGAAACAAGAGAGGCTCCGTCTTGCATTAAGGAGGATGCAACACATGGTGAGAAAACATTGTATAACGTTAGCTGGCCTTTAAATCAGGCGTCTCATACCAACACGTGTCAAATATTGATAGGTAATCCACCTGTCTAAATTCGTTATTGGGAAAAATTCGAAGTCGGAGAAGCTATATTTAAAACCAACTCGAAAGCTTCTCTTCAACCACTACTCAGAGAAGGAAGGTGATATTGCGAAACACAAGTGAGGAAGGCTTCATTTTTGGCTCTCTCTGGAGCGACCAACAAGAGAGACATAGAGAGAGAACTCAGGTACGTTTTCTTCTTCCGTCTTCCCCTTTCTTTTTCTTTGTGATGCATTTGGGTGGGAAATGGTTCGTGAGCCAATTACTGGCCACCGAAATCTTTATTTCTCTGTGGCTTCTCATTGTGTCAGATCCCAGCGACTGTTTTCCTTGGCTATTACTTCTAAGTGTATGATTAGTGAACAGTATTTTTCCAATTAGGAAAAATAACGAACAAGCAGGTCGACAATATAGAGCAGAGGGGGAGGGGGGGAAGGGGGAATATAAGGGATAAGTTTACCCAGGACTAATGTGAAAATCGTTGATAAACAGTCCCTCAAATTCTTTTGAGGCTGTAGCCCATGAAGCTATTTCATAAATGATGGAGTGAATGACTTTATAAAGGTCTAGTCTTTCCCTCAAATATCCTCCACGCTCTCTTCAAATCCCTTAGAAGATGTCATGAAGAGTCCTAGAGGTGGCCATTCGTATTGGCGGGTCGGATTTGTGTAGTGTTAAGATAAGGGTACAGGACTATATGGCTCAACCTCGACCTGACCCATTTCCTAATTGTGTCAAAGCAGGTTGACCTGTTTTGACCTTAAACACATTTACAGTCAACCCTAACCCCTCCCATTTGATGGTTATGTGCTATTTCATGTTGGCAGGTCAGATTCGTGTCGTCTCGTGTTAAGGGTATATGACTATATAGGTCAAGCCAAGCCTGACCCATTTATTAATCATGTTAAAACGGGTCAACCCACTTTGACTTGAAACCAATTTACAATCAATCCTTACCCGCTTATTTTGGAGGGTGGATTGTATCCGCTCCTCTTATCTAATGATCATCTCCACACCCTGTCAGGGGGTGGGCACATCAGCGCAGACAAGTGATATGCGCCTATCCAAAAAAGTGAAAATCACTTGTTGGTGCTGAAGTGTCCACCCCCTGACAGGGGATGGAGAGGAGCGTTAGATAAGAAGAGCCGATATAATCCACCCTCCTTATTTTGTGTTGGGTTCATGTCAGGTTCACAAGTCATGACAAACATTGCCACCCCTTGATAACCCATAACGAAATAAATTTCATGTCCAGGACACCAAGGGGCTTCTCATGGAATAAAATGTACTAGGGTTAGATGAAATTTCAAATTTCCACCCATTTTATTTCATATGACGTCTCCTAGACACCATCCTTGATAAGACATTTGCTCCAAGCCCCTAACTATATTTTGACGGGGTTATAGTTATGGGCCCATTAGACCAAAGGCTGCATTGTATGCTTCCCGGTGCTCCCTAGGCATAGGCTGGGATGTGATGTCTTTTTTTAAAGTGAACAGATGTTGTGTCCAAGATTTGCCATCTAGGACACCATGGGGCTTCACATGGAATAAAATGGGTGGAACTTTGTGTGTGGGACCATTTCATTCCATTTGAAGCCTCATGGTGTCCTGGACCCCATCCTGAACGGCAAATCCTAGATAGAACATCTTTTCTGTTTTTGAAAACCTAACAAATGTTCTTTGATGAAAAAATGTCTGGTGTCTATGTTGATTTGTAAGCTGACATGTGTCGTTTTGGGTTATAAACATCCAAAAGTGTTCAGTTGAAACAGAGAACAAATTTAAAACACATCATCTGTCAATCAACGGCATGCCTACAGAGGTCTGTGTCAACATGGACACTCGTTCTTCTTTTGAATTTGGAATATGCATTTTATTCCATGTGACGGCCTTTGGTGTCCTGGACACCATCCCAATTACAATGGATATACCAAAATACCCTCTTGATGAGCAGGTAGTGAAGAATTTCCTACTGCAGAGGATCGGCTTTATCATGTCAAGATGAGATTTTGGAATAATAACCTGAACCTGGGGATTTTTTTTTCCCCCCTAGAAAGATTTAATAATAATACTTGTTATCAATTTTCCGTTGGGTGAAAAAGGTTAGAGAAGATGATGTTAGAGAAAAAGATGTCTCACTCGTGGTGGTTTGATACTCACAAGAGCATAAGACGTTCTCCATGGCTCCAATCCACTCTTTCAGGTATCCACCCTTTATCAAACTATTTACTTAATCTTAGTAATAGAAGGGTCATTTGGTGCTCAACGTGCCTGTACTTGATTTGATTTTAGTAATGTCTTAACTACTCGACCATGTCTCTTGACCGTTGGAGGCTCCCTGTTGTAGTATTAGAAAATCTAAACTATTTTTCTGTTATCTATTCGGCAGGGAGAGTGGATTGTATCCGCTCCTCTTAACAAACGCTCCTCTCTGTCCCATGTCGGGGGTGGGCACATTAGTGG
>JAOXJP010247197.1:0-22449 GCA_025762735.1 Platanus orientalis | reverse complement strand
CATTGACACCTTACAACCAAGGCCTCCAAACATCCCCTGCGTATAAAAAGGTTTGTAAGTGAATGAATTGTCTATTCACATGTTATTAAAAGAATTGAAATGAATGTAAGAATGGAAGGTTAGAGATGTACCTCGAGCTATAGTTCCATATAACCAAATAGACACGAGGGTCAGTATCAAACAATAGCCTTCGTTCATATAAAAATGAACAAAACGGGGTTAACCATAAACAATGGGAGAGAAGACAGGTAGAAAGAGTTCATACATAAACTTGAACTTTATTTAGACTAAAAAAAAGTAGATCACTATGATGTTTTAACAACAAAAACTAATTGAAGGGCTAATTTGGATTTGATTCAATCACTTTCTAAGAAGAATGAAATTGTAATCAGTAATTTTTATTGTGAACTAAAGTACAAAATTAAATAAGCTATGTCTTTATTGCATAATGAAAATACAACTTATAGTGAACTTTTATGATGCTTATGGGCATGTTCTAGTGATCAACACATGGAGGAACTCTCCTGCTACTCAATACAATAAAAAAAAATGGGACAAAGGTAGTAGGACAAATAAGCTGTGTTTGGAACCTAAAAATCCTAATATCAGCATAATAAGACATATATATGTAGGACGAATACGCTGTGTTTGGAACTTAAAAATCCTAATTTTAGCATAATAAGACACATATATGCAGCATTCTTAGCAACCAAAAGAACAAAACCAGCAAGGGTGAGGTGTTATTTCATGTCCTATTCTAAAAAGAATGATAAAATGTGACTTTACAACAACAATAGGCCTTTAATTAAAGAGAAAAGAACCAATGAGGTTCAACCCCCTATATGAAACTTAAACATCCTAAAAGAATAAATGAATGCGTAGCATCAAGGTAGGAAAATTCATCCTTGCTTAATATCAGTATAAAAATTCTCCTTGAATGCAAAACTAGCATGATACATGGTTTAACCTGAGCTTCACTGAATTTTTATGTGACATACATTCAAATAATGCTTCAACAACCATTGACCAAGAAATAATTCTGAGTCGAGTCCATCCCACTGTGACTTGATAAAAAAATGACTAGGCTTCTCAAAAAAAAAAAAAAGAATGGGCAGCAAATTCTAACTAGATCAAAATGAACATTGAACTTATATAGACACAACAATGGGAATACTTCAAAACTGATGCATGACATCCTTCTATATATTTACAATGATGATAGAAATAATCAAAATTTGTCCAAGACCCAAGTTGAATCACCCACCCCTTACAAATGTTCAAATATTATCAATTATCAAAACTAAATATAAAGAATTTTATGGAACCACAATATAAATGGAAGTAAGGGGAAATGGAAAAGTTAACCATCACCTGACTTCATTAATCTTCAACAAAAGAAACTCTAACGAACAAAATTGTTTTAAAACAAGAGTAGGTGCACTTCTGTGTTTTGTACAGCAATATAGAACATATTGAGTGAATTGAGGTGCTCCTATGATAACCCCATGACATGGTGACGAACATGTAAGTTGAAACACAACAATTACACATGGTTTCAAACATGGTTAAAATTTGATTTTATTTTATCTTTTTTTTGTTACAACTATCATAGGGTAATAACCTATATGCCCATACGGTTGGATGGTATTCTACCATGTCTCATAAAACATTTTACAGAACTGGACTTCCATTTATTCCAGACGTAGGTTACTAGGCCCGGAAATTAGGGGAAATGAAACCTTCTTCAAATTTCATCAAAGCAAACCACATTCCTGTTCTCCAAAATCCTCCTTGATAGAGATAGAACATTTCTAAAACTAAGTTGCATCATAGAATTGAAGCCAAATGACTAGGATGAATGAAAAGTACTCTCATAACAACACTTAAAAATCAGGATCAAGAAACCATGTATTAGACTTAACCATGCAGAAACTCAGATACCAGTATTTTAGAATGAATAATATCAGCACCCATATAATATCCAGAAAACAAACATCTTCAAGAAGTTGAGAAGGACATGGTTCATGTTTTTGTGATTATCACTGGAACTAAACTAAGCTCATGCTAAAACAGATCCATGTAATGATTAAACCAATACTTATAAGAAGGGGTGCCACCAAAAAGAATCATGAAAGTATACCAATACTCAGAACGACTTATAAAATATCTGGAAGAACATTAATGGCAACTCAACAACGAAATCCTACCCATATTTGGATACAATGATCAAGTATAGTTTATAAATAAAGATTCTTGTCTCATTTTAAACACAACCAGACTCGCATATCTGTAACCATGACAAAAAATAAATAAATAAAAACACTTAAACCTGTAACTAAACTAGCACATGGAGCCTAAAAATAGAATCCAAAGAACCAATGAAAAGAAATTGCAGGATTACATACAATCATCATGATTTTCAAACTGGAGAGATGGGAGAGAGAGATTTCCCTCCCCTGTAGCACACGTTGTGTTCTGTAGATCCTCTTCTTAAGTCATCTTGTCAATCAGGCAAAGGGAATGATGAGGTAGGGACTTTGGGGTGCAGAGAAAAGGGTTATTGGGTTTGGGCTAGATCAATTTGCGAAAGGGGGTTTGGGCATCGGAGCTGTGAGGGGTTTCGAATGATGTTGAAGCTAACCTCCCCCCAAATGATCTAATTGACTTCCCCTAGTTTGGGGTTTTTGGGAAAGGGTCCAAAATCAAGTTGCCTTTCATATGATTTCCCCTCAAGAATTTGAATTCCCCCACCCTCCTTGATGCTGCATCGGACCTCCTTTTTTCCTTTGGTTTGTTAGCTACTCTTTATAGAAGAAGGATTCAATGGCCAGTTGGGTTCAAGAAAAGGGGGTGGTCTCCAAGGTCGGTGTTGATTAGGCAGCCAGCTGGGGGTGTTGGGTTGCTATTCGTCATGTCTGATAGTTGCAGGGGTTTGGATTGCAAAAATGAGAGAAAGACGGAAGGATGCAGAGAGAGTTGGGTATGGGGCTTTGTAGCTTCACAAAAATGGGAGAGAGAGAGAGCCATGAGAGCTGGATGGGGAGAGAAAGCAGGAGAAGAGAGAGCATGTGCAGGAGGGTTTGTAGAGGCTAGGGTTTAGGATGTTGCACGAAAAGGGAAAATATAGGGGGAAGGGGGAGAGAGATCAGAGAAGAGAGGGGAAAAAAGAGTAGGGCGTAGGAAAAGAGAGGGAGGGATTGTAGTGGAGAATCAGGTTAGGCTTAGGGGCGAGCAAAGGAGAGAGGTGAGAGAAATTGGGGGAGAGAGAAATCAAGAGAGGGAAAGAGAGAGGGCAGAAGAGAGAGAGAGAGAGAGAGAGAGAGAGAGAGAGAGAGGAAGGGCTAGAGAGAGAGGGAGGGCCATAGAGAGAGAGAGTTGGTGGGGGAGGAGAAAGAGAGAGAGAGAGAGAGAGCACAGAGGAAAGGGAGTTGGGCGGAAGAGAGAGAGAGAGGGTAAGTCGCCGGAGAAGGGGTAGATAGAGAGGGCAGAGGTACTGGGGAGTTTTCCCTCAGGCTAGAGAAAAAGGAGAAAGAAAAAAAGAAGGAAAAAAGAAAAAGAAAAAAAGAAAGGAAGAAAAGAAAAAAGAAAGAAAGAAAGAGAAGGAGAAGAATAAGAATAAGAAAGAAAAGGAAAAGAAAGAAAAAAAAGAAAAGAAAAAAGGGGGGGGAGCTATACCTAATTTGACTGTCTACGTGTGTCCCTACAAAAGATGAGGTGTCTGGGGGTAAAACTGTAAAAATGGTTTCCAAAAAAAATAATAAAAAAAAAAACTAAAATGAAATAATAATAATAAAGGCACCCTTAAACTGAGGTTTATAAATAAAAATAAAAAGTATTCTAAGTGAATATTTACTCCCCGTTTAAAAATGACACTAAATTTCAAAAATAAATAATAACTATAATAACATCACATGTCGGCTTCTGATGTGGGGACACAAGGGAGCATACTATTTTTGGGTACAATAAAAATTAAATTAAATCAAATTAATTATAGAAAAGAGAAGAGAATATATAAAATAAATGCATAAGTAAATAGTACATAAATAATATTTCAAAAAAATTGGTAATAAAATTACACTTTGAAAAATAAAATACTATTTTTTATAAATAATAAATAAATGGACAAATAAAGAGCATGCTGGGGACAAGGGTTGGTTCCGATCAATTGGAATTGGCTGAATTACGAAAGAAAACTCAGGATTGCTCTGCCTATCTGCTAACTTAAAGAGAAGCATCGGAACTGAGAGATGCGCCAAAATTAGGTGCTTATAGCTAGATTCTTAAAAAATACACAGTACAATCAAGCATACCCTAACCTTTCAGGCATACACTAGTTAATGGATTTTCATACTATCCCCAAACGTCCAGAAGACTATAAAAGCCCTCAGGCACCCATCATGTCACTATTTACAGTCCCAATCATTTTGGTGCCTGATCTTTCACAGGCATACGCTCTGTGAAAGATCAAGCATACCTAAAATACAGGCGTATTGTGCTATTTCAGGCGTACCCACTTAAGATGTTGTTTTGGGCAGTCCCCATATGTCCAGTAGTTCACAAGTAACCTATTGACATATAAAATCCCATAATACACTTCATAAACAATTTCCAGAACCTGGAATTGACTTCAAAGATCAAGTGGGCCATATTCAAAGTAGTACGCCTGAACTTTCACTCTGTGGGAGATCAGGCATACTAAAGATTAGACGTATACCTAAGAGATTAGGTGTACCAAGGGTAAAATTATTTTACCCTTGCTGGTAAAATAGAAAATATTTAAAACTTGGCCATCCCATAAAACCCTCATATATCTTGATTTAAACTCTGAAAATTCTGTAATAAGCCCCTACTACTAAAATAGACTCCTAAAAGTCAATTCCAGACCATACGCCAAAGTTAAATCTAAATTAAAATTCAGGTGTATCAAAGATCAGGCGTATTGACACAGAAACAAAAATCTTTCAAAAAAACTTTATTTTTTATTATTTTATTTAATAAAGTTAGATATTGTTAGGTTAGAGGAGCCACCCTAAAAAGGTGGGTAGTTGGGGTGTCTAACACCTTCCCCAATTGCAACCAAACAGCTTACCCAGATCCTTGGAAACCAAATCAGTTTGAGAGTTAACCCTAGGCCCAAGTCCCTAGCCCGAGCCCCAAAGGCCTGCAATCCAGGGGAAAGGAGGCAGGCATCCAACTCTGCTTGTAAAAACCTAAGTTTGTGGTGACTCCGAACCAGAGCCTAGAGGTTGACCCAAGTTGGTCAGGTGTGGTTCCCTGAAGTAGGGCTGGCAGACCACCCGAACTTTCCATGATGCCCACAGAATGGCAACTCTGTTGGGGATTCACTGTTTAACCTTTGAATAGGCAATATCTGAATTTTATTAAATATTCTTTTATTTATTTATTTATTTATAAAGCATGTATTCACATAAATATGAAGACATGCCATTATTTAGTAGGATATGCTTGCATTTGAATTATATTAAATTTGTATCTTAGAATAGAAAATATGCTCACATTAGATTTAAGACAAATTAAATTAGTTAGTAGGACCAAAATTCACATTTAATAGATTGTTTGCAAAGACATGTTTGATTTTTATCTTATTTTTATATTGAGCCTATAAGATACACCACTTCATTCATATTTGCATAAACATCATGAGCCCTATATTTATTCATTACCCACCAATGGACTGACATTGACAAATATTTTAGGACGGGGGACAACGCTTGAACCGTGGCTACTACATCAGTTCAGTCAGGTTGAGTAACCCAACCCAGTCACTATTCCCAAGATTCGAGCAATTAGGGAGGTGGTTAGACTGGGAAGCCTTATAGAATCTCTCTAAATAAAAAAGAATTCATGCATAAATTCATTTTAAATATATTTAGGGCATTCTTGAATAGATTACAGGGCTAGAACTAGGACTTGTTTGCCATTGTGTTCTACTTGATTGCTTGCATGAGTTACTATTAGAAACACTGATTCGTGTCCAATCTGTTGCTTTTTAAATATATATATATATATATATATATTTTCTTAGATATTTAGAATATTTTCTGAACTTATATATATAATTAATCTTCTCATCATATACCACAAGCCATAAAACTAAATAAACAAAGAACCTCTTTTATTTCATTTCATCTTCCATTTTACAAAGTTTACACATTTGTTCGAAAAAAAATACAAATCCCTAGTCTGTAGGGTCCCCTTCATCGTCACCCGACTCAACCACCCCTTCGAGGACCTCTGACCTACGTATTTCCTCTTATAGGTTGTCTTCGTCTCGAAACTTTGCCCACCTTCTGATGTAACCTACTCTTTCCCCTTGTCTTGGGAAAGTGTTGTCTCTAGCACTAATATGTCTCTCTTCTTCCCCTTATCCTGGGGGAGTGCTGCCACTGTCACTAAGATAGCAAAAACATACACTACGATCTTTGCCTTGACCCCTGCAACAATGGGGGCATCCCTGGCAACCTCAAAGTCTACACATATCTCAGTCTCAGCTGGTACACTCTCAGTAGGCTCTAAGCCCACCTCTACGGATGCCTCAGTACTCATTTGTCCACGGTTGGTCATCTTCTTCCTACTCCAGGAATACCCCCTAACTAAAATCAATACCAATGAATAAATTAGAAATCAAAAAACAAGTCAAAAAAAAAAAAAAAAAACAAGAACAAAACAACAAAGAAAAGCAAAAAAGAAACCTCAGTAATGTAGGCTCTGTATCTCCTCTGTTGAGAAGTGAGCTCCTCCCCCTTATCATGGCAAACCTAGCTCACCAAAGCATGAGATCGGGCCAACATCTCAAGAGCCCGCATGAAAGCCTCTCGAAGTACCTAGAAAAAAAGAGATGATAAAAAAAGAGAACGCGAAGAATAAAAAAACAAACAACAATAAAATAAATAAAATACCTGGGTCACTGAAGGTGGAGTGATCTAATCCTCGGGCACTGTGCTGTCTGGGAGAGGTAGCTCATGTATCTCACCCCTCACATCGGTCACTGTGACCATCATGGGAAGCACCCCCAACAAACTCTCAGTCAAAGCCCCCTCACTTGGGGCTCTACTTTTTCTTCCTCACCTCGTTGGAGCTAGAACCTCTGCACCTTGAGGTACAACCCCAAGTTAGCCAACTATGCCAGCACCAACCTGATCCAAATAAAACAAAAAAGAGATTATTAAGATTAAAACAAAGTAAACAACAAACAAACAAAATAATGAACAAATAAAATGTACCTCTCCCTCAAACGGACCTGCCAAAGGCCCGTAAGTCTGAATAGCCCACCACTCAAAATAGTCTATATCAGGGACCAAGTAGGCATCGATGGGCTCGCCCACTTTCCCCATACCTAAATCCCCCTCTAACTAGATCACTCGGGGTGGAGAGCTAGGCACTACTAACCCTTCGAGGAATGCTATCTGCCTGTAGCACATCTCCCCCAGATACCACTCAACCTCCCGAGGGGCCAGTATAATCACCCTAGACATCGACCAGTCCAGGGCCACCTTGAATTCTTGGGCTAAGTCCCCACTCAATGCCCAAGTGGCCCAAGGAACCCAATTCACCTACAAGTAAAGCAAACATCAGTAAAACATGAAAACAAACATATCAATAAATCATTAACCAATTTAACTTTACCTGGGCAGTGGTAATCTAGTCTAGGTCCCTCCTAAACACAAAAATAAACTTCTGTGCCTTTAGTAGAGTGTCAGAGATCTTCCACCTCTCCACACAAAGCATGGGAAACAAATCCCTCCCCTTTCTACGAGGAGCTAAAGGAGTCAGTCTCTCGTAACACCGCACTTGCAAAAAGAAGCAATGCACACATCAAACAAATTAACTATGATAAACAAAAAAAAGGAGGCAACACAATAATAAAAATACAAATTTTTACCTTCCACAGAAAATAAAGGCCGAGGAACATGGTGTTCTCCTCATTGGCAATCTCGCTCATATTGGAGTACATCCACCAAAGGGCGGATCTACCCCAACCGTAGGTGCTAACCTTGGATAAATCATCCAAAGCAGGGAGAAAGTTGAAGAAAATATAGTCATTATGCCCATTGAAGATGGACCGGGTGAACATATAAAGGAGAAAGGCTCGGACTGAGTAGTCTATCTCCACTTCTGGACTCTCATTCGTAGCCCATATGTACACCTTCTCAAACCACAAGGGCAAAACTCCATTGAACCCTCTGTCATAGGATATAGGTTGTGGCCCCAAACACCTCCTAACCATCTCCTGAGAAGGAACCAACGCATAAGGAGGAGGGTCACCCCCACAGGCAAATGGGTCATCATATAGAAATCTAATGGGGGCAACCCTATCTCCCCCATAGGCAAGTGGACGGTGCATGTGATGGGGGACCACCTCTCCACCAGTGCCATTAGCAAAGCCTTGTCTGCCTTCAGTAGCCAGATGCTTAGGAAGGGTTCAAATCTCATCTCCCTAACCTAAGTCTTCGCCTTCTTGCAAAAACGTCCCCACATCATGAGGACCCCAGACTAGGACCCATGGGTCTATACACTCTCTTTGTTCTATGAACAATAAACAAAAAAAAAATAGCAAGAAATAATAAAAACAAGTTTTAATTAAAACAAAACAACAATTAAAAATTCTATTGAGTTACTGGCATACATCTGAATTACGTCATATGCCTAAATTTAAATTCATACTAAATTCAGACGTACAAGGTAAACTCAGACAGCATAAGCAATTAAAGCATACTCCTCCCAAAATGCAACCAAAAACAAAGAAAAATAAAGAAAACTCCTAAATAATTAATATAAAAAAAACATAACAACAAATGAAGAATCATAGATTAAAATAAAAAAAATCAAGGGTTTACTTCATCGTTGGCTTAGTTTCTCCACAAAGCTTTCTCATGAGAAAGAAGGAGGGGATAAGACCTTGTTAATCCACTTACACTCATCTTGTTGAAAAAATTAGAAGGAAAATTAGAAAAGAAAGTTCTTTCTCTGTTGGACTTTTCCCTCGCACAAGCCAGTTCAAAAATATAAAAACAAAAAAAATACCTTTCAGGCATTTTATTAAAAACATAGGTGCATAGTACGCCTGAAAAAAACACAAAAAACAAATAGATAAATGAATAAAGAAAAAATTTTACTTTCAAAAAATTACTAATTCATTTTAGTTATTGCACAGGAATGGATTCTAAGCCTATCTGTTTAGAGCCATTCACTAACACTTCCATCAAATTCACGTATGTGCTTGTCTCACTCCGACTAGAAGAACAAGCCATCTGGGCTAATCAAAGCCGGCTTAGGACTACTCTGTCATTATCTCATGATCATCTCGATTAACCTCTTTTAGAAGCAACTATATCTTTAGAGGACCATATCTTTCTAGGACCTTGTAGCTATAGTTTTTCGCTTTGAAAAACATGAGTTAACTCCCACGATTAAAGAATTAGAGTCTTTCTTAGACCTGAAACATTATTATCGCACCGAAGCAATCTTTCCTGCACGTAAAAGCAGCTACTTCAAAGATTTGTAATCTACCCTCAATGTGTAAAAGAATTTTCTACCCAAAGAAACTCTGGGTGATTACCTTCACTGCCCTTCTGACCTCTTACTAGATTGAGGCTGGAAAAATGTTAGAGATTTCTCAGACCCAGCCAAGTTCAAGGCCTTCACTTTAATAGTCTTGAGGCAACTCCTCTTATCACGCGGTTGACATCATATCAGTGGATTTTTGTGTATCATTTTGGGACAACTTTCTGAGGGAAAGACATTGGCCCCTATGATCATTGCAGATATCATATCTAGTCTATCCCATTGTGCTCATCAGCATAATGGCCTATTATATGGTTGTCCAAGTTTTCTACAAGCTTGGCTTCATGGACATATCTCTTCATTACCTTTGTTTATTCCTCGTCAGGTCGCCTCTATTCAAGCTCCTTTAGGGAAGAAAGCACTGATAGACTACCAAGGACTTTTGGCTAATTTACTCGTTGAACATATCATTTGGAGAGCCAAATGGTATAAAGCTCATTACCCATATTTATTCTCAGAAAACCGCACATACATTATCCTTACAAGGCTATACCAAAGTACGCCCTATGTGCCAATTCGGGTACTCCACCAGTTCACTCTTCATCAGGATCTATTTAATTTGCCACTATTTATGGAGATGTCTGCAAGCTTGATTACAAGACACCTCATCTAATCTAGTCTCAATTAACTGCTCTTTAGGATAGTTTTCATACTCGAGTATTAGGACATCTTCCCTTGGTATCTATCAAGACACTTGGGACATCACCTCCTTATGATCTATAGATTCACAACCTCATATCTACACCATCATCAAATTCAGTCATTTATCATCCAAATAAAAAGATTCGGTCAGATGCACCCTCCACCTCATAAGGTGGACCATTTCAGACAGAGGCAAAACTAGAACAATCCCTTTGCGACCTTGCAACTGAGCAGACTCTGCATTAACGAACTCGTGCAATCCTTGAGGCTACCCATACTACCCTCAAGACTACTCAAGCATCCCTTGAAGCCAAATTTGATCTTCTTGCCGAGGCAGAAGTCTCAAGGGATAATCATCAGGAAGCAAATAACAATTAGAATGAGCTTGTCAACACCTTGAGAGGGGAACTCAATAATGTGAGGACCTCTCACACTAAGCTATGACACAACAACACTATAGCCTTCCTGCAAACTCATTGGAGGCTAGAATGGGTTCTGAACTTACGTAAGCAGGTTTTCTCTTTGGGTTATGAACTAGTAGAAGCTCCACCACCACCTCCCAGGATCCTAAGACTCTAGACTATACATTACTTTTCTTGTTTTATGTAAAAGGTCATTGTACCATGGTTTGTAATAGTTAATATACTTTGTTTACAACCGTTCCTAATATATATATAAAAGGAATTCTCATTTCTGTTTTCAAAAATTATGACTCGACAGTTGGACATGAATTCACTTGAATGATCTATCATTTTTCCAAATATTTCTGGCTTAAAATTAAGACCCAAATTCTAAAAAATAAAATAATGTTCATATCAACAAAATAGCACCTCCCGAGACTAGATTGCAGAAGAAGGCACAATCTCACAGCGCCATAGCAAGTGAAACTCCACAGACAACCAACATCTCATCTTTCATAAATACTGAGAGTTCAACTAGAACTCTTCCTTATTCTCAAGTTAATTCTAGCAATCAACTGACATCATGGCAAAAGGCTGAGCTAGAAAATCTATTGGAAACCTTCATATCCAAACATGGAGCATCTTCCTCTTCCTCTTCACAAGTCCCTCCACTGACACAAACTCAAACATCCATCCCTCCCCAAAGTCAGGGACAAACTTCTATAGAGTTCAAGAAGGTACTTCATGAGTACCTTAACCAAACCGAAGGTCCCTTAAACCCCCCACAAAGCCAACATCCATCTCTCGAATCTTTGTTGAGACATTCCCAAGACTTGAATTTTCCTAAGTCTCAGGAAAAATCACCAATTTTCACCACAACCCCCAACCGTATCACTACTGAACTTCAAGGTCTAAATCAATCTCTCATGGACCTGGGAGAGCAATATGGATTAGGACATCAAAGCAAGAAAGGGAAAAGAAAATCTCGGTTTCTTTACATCCCGACCAAACCAAAACTAGACTAGCCAAGATGGACAGTGAGATTGAACTACTGAATGGAGGACAATTCCCCTCATGGATTTTGAAAACCTGTGTCTGTACCCAGGGGGTGACTTGCGAGGTAATTTCCAAATGCCAAACATGGAAAAATATGACAGCACAGGGTGTCTCAAAATGCATCTAAGGATGTAATGCAATATCATGTTCTAGTGGGGACTAAATGACTGAGTCATAGTTCAGATGTTTCCAAGAAGTTTAGAAAAAAAAATGTGGCCAAGTGGTTCATGGGTTAAGACAAGAGAGATGTAGGTACTTGAAGGACTTTAACCAAGGCCTTCATTGATTAGTTTTGGTTCAACTTAAAGATGTTACCCACTAGAGAAGAGATTGAGAGGATGCACCCCTATGATAATGAGGGAATTAGAGACTATGCCTACCGATGGAAGCAAAGAACTTCAAACTTGAAACACCCTATGTCAAAGGAGGACATAATCTCCACCTTCCTTAAAACCCTCGGCCCAACCTATCAATTGATGTTGCTTATGGTATCCACCGGTGATTTTGCCGAAGTCATTAACAAAGCCACTCCCATCCAGTTAGCCATCAAGGCAAACCTTATTACAAAAGCAGCCACCGTTCCTCCAAGTACAAGCCGGCTAGTCTCAAGAAAAGTCCCAGTAACTTGCCTAGAGAGCAATGTTGTGTAGACTATCGAGATCCTATAACCCATTCAGAGCAACGAGTACAGTCACCAACAAATAGTAAGTTTTCCAACCATGGTACGACTCCCTATAAAGGCATAGTCAAAACCATAGCTAAAATTTATGACTATCCCATTCGAGGATAGAAAGAGAAGAAGATCCACCCGCTACCTTACTCATACAAGTATGTTACGGACTATCTTGTGAGTAAGGGACTCTTGCATCTTTTGGAACCGAGACCCCCTCCTAACCCACTACCCCTCAGGTATGATGCTAGAGAACACTATCCCTTCCATCAAGCACCAGGTCATTCCATAAACCGGTGCTTCATTTTAAAACATTACATCCAAGACCTGATAGAAGAGGAAAAAGTATCTTTTGGTCCCCCATCAAACAATCCACCCAACTCCAGCATTCTTCAAAATCCCCTTCCATCCCATCCACCATCTAAGGAGACCAACATGATAGAGGTATGGAGCCAAAAATTCAACCTAGCAAATTTCATTACTAGAATTAGTGATGTTTAACCTATTCTAGAAAAAGATCAAGTGCTTTATCTAACCACTGTTGACCCTAATGATCTCACCACAGAAGAAATCCTAGCTCTATGGGGAACCTCAGAAGAAAGACCCATTTCACTACTTCCACCTGATAATGAGTTAGAAGCCCCTAGCATGGCTGAACCCTTAAACTACTACTCTCCACATACCCAAACCTACTACATTCCCCCTCCACCCTTAGAACCATTTCTACTATATGTTTATACCGTTTCCCCACTTATGTCCTATCAACCACCATCAACAACCATGCCTCCCATTGTAAATATTCTCCCACCACCCACAGAGCCATATGAATACAACAAGGTCCCTTACCATTACAAGGAGGGGTAGGTAAATCTCACCCAAGTCTATCAGTAAATGAGGTGGCAAACCTTATTGGTCTCATTACCTGATCAGGCAGAATCACGGAACTGATCATCAAAAATTTGTGTCAGGATTCTACCCAAGGGAAAGGGAAAGCAGGGTTGGGGTCAGAAAAGAAAGAACAACAAGAAGAAGCATAACAAGAATTAGTATAACAGAAAATGTTCAGAGAAGAAGAAGAAAAGAAAGAAAATGAAGTATTTGAGGCTGCAATCTAGAAGTCCTGTTTGTTTCTAGTGTAACAACTAGCCAAAACCCAAGCCAACATTTTTATCCTATCTTGTGGTTGTTGATTACGTCTGCTCCCCATAGGGACAGGTTCTTGAACATCTTCAAGAGAACCTTTGTAGATGCTTTGATAACTCTCGACTGGTTAGAGAACATGGTCAGAAGTGTGGCTGTCCCCCAAGGGATCTCCTTTGCAGAGGAAGAAATCCTAGAAGGGGATGCACACAACTAGGCATTGTATATCTCAGCCCTCAATCAAGACATGTGTATCCCTTTAATCTTGGTGGGCAATGGGTCCACATTGAACATATGCACCATAGCTACCTTGGAATCACTTTCAATCCCAGTGCAAAGTCTTCATCCAAATTCATGTGACATCAAGGCCTTTGACAACACTGTAAAACAAGGCCAAGGAGAAACTGATATACCCCTCATCATGGAGGGAAAAATGTTCAATGCTCATTTTCAAGTTCTCGACATCCCCTCATCATTTACTATGATATTGGGAAGGCCCTGGATCCATCAAGCCATAGCTATACCCTCTTCTCTCCATTAGAAAGTTAAGTTCATTACAGGAGATGAGGTAGTAACTTTGTCAACAGACCGGGATGTTCTAACCACAGTTAGTCAAAGAGTATTGCAAGTGCAAAATCTCCAGACACCAAAGACCTACACATCTTATCAATTTGAGATGGTCAGCACTAAAAAAGAAGCGCTATGTTCTAGGACAACATGACAAATCAGGGAAGAAGGAACAAGCCATCTACTACTTAAGCAACCAGTTCATCGATTATGAAACCAAATATACCCCTCTTAAGAAAACATGTCTTGCCTTGGTATACGCAACAAAGAGGCTATGACATTACTTCATATCATATAAAGTCTTCCTAATCTTCTGAATGGATCCCATTAATATATTTTTGAGAAACCATCCACAACAGGAAGAACAACCCGATGGCTCATGATATTGTCAGAATTCAACATATCCTTTATTCCATTAAAGGCCATCCAAAGGCAAGCCATTGTAGATTTTCTAGCTGACGGCCCGATTGATAAACCATTATCTTTCAGTCTTGATTTTCCCAATGAGCAAATCTTGTACATTAAGGTAGAACGGACCAAGTTAGCAAGGTGGAAGATGTGTTTTGATGAAGCAGTTAATCAAAGAGGAAATGGTGCTGGAGCAGTCCTCATATCTCCTGCAAACGCCCTCATTCCTATTGCATACGGCTATGCTATCTGTGTACCAACAACATTGTAGAGTATGAAGCTTGTATTGTCGGCCTAAAAGCTGTTATTAACTTAGGCATCACAGAGCTCGAGGTCTTTGATGACTCAGCCCTAGTCATCTTTCATGCCACTGGAGAATGGTTTATCATAGACAAGAAGTTCTTAGATTATCATGATCTCCTTCAGGCTTTATCCAGAAATTTTGAGTACCTAAGCTTCTGTTTGGTGGCCCAAAACAAAAATCAGTTTGCAGACGCCTTAATCACACTTGCCTCCATGATTGATATGTCTCACAATTCCTTAATGAAACCCATTGAAATCAAGCAACGATCAAAGTCGGCCCCTTGCCTTCAGATCATAGCAGTAGATCCAAATAAAGAGCCTTGGTTCTTTGATATCAAGAAGTACCTTAAAGATCAGACATTTTCCTTTATGTCCTCTAAAAATGATCAACGTACCTTGCAAAGAATGGTTGCACACTTTGTCTTGCATGAAGGTTCCTTATATAAGAAATCTCCTCATCATGTCTTACTAAGATGTGTAGACAAGTCTGAAGCATCAACTATCATTGAAGATGTCCATGGCGGAGAATGTGGTCCACACATGAATGGGCTCATGCTAGCTAAAAAGATCCTTCGTTTAGGTTATTACTGGTTAACTATGGAAGGGATTATTGTAGTCATGTAAAAAGATGTCACACTTGCCAGTCTTATCCTTACTTCATCAAAGTACCATCTTCAGAATTACATAACTTGACTACGCCTTAGCCATTTTCCATGTGGGGTATTGATGTAGTAGGGCACATGCCTCGGAAAGTAGCTAATGGACATTAGTACATCATAGTAGCTATCAACTACTTCATAAAATGGGTGGAGGCTGCATCTTTATCCACAATCACAATGAATAACACAACAAGGTTCATAAGGAAAGACATCATTTGTCGATACGGTGTCTATAGCAAGATCATCACAAACAATGCCATAAATTTTGAAGGGAAAGATCTCCTATTTCTCTGCCAAAAATTTAAGATTCAACACCATCGGTCTTCTTCATACAGACCACAGATGAATGGGGCAGTAAAAGCACCCAATAAGAATCTCAAGAAAATTCTTCAGAAGATGACTTCAAATCATTCTAATAGGCATGAAAAACTACCATATGCATTGTTGGCCTATTAGACGTCCATTCACACTTCCACTGGTGCTACTCCATACTCCTAGGTATGGAGTAGAAGTTGTCTTACACATTGAAGCAAAAATTCTCAATCTCAGAATCTTGGCTGAAGCACAAGTTCCAGAGTCAGAATGGGTGCAAACTCATCATGATCAGTTAAAGCTCATTGATGAAAAGAGACTTCCGACAATCAACAATGGATAGGCTTACCAATGGTGTATGGCAACCGCTTTCAATAAAAGGGTTAGGCCCAGAGATATAGAAGAAGGAGACCTCCTCCTCAAAAAAGTTCTCCCACATGAGCAAGCACCCCAAGGACAGCCTCAACCAAATTATGAAGGGCCTTTCATTGTCAAGCAAAGGTTATCAGGAGGAGCTTTACTATTAGGAAACATGGATGAGGAGGATTTTACTAGATTTATTAACTTAGTTCAGGTGAATAGATATTCTGCATGATTTATGTAATTTGACTTATGCGGAGAAAATCTTAGAATAAAAAGGCATTTGACTAATATATGTTGAGACATCTATTCTCATGTTAAACTCCCCTTAAATTGTCATTCCTATTGGAAGAAAGCAATGGTTCAAAAAAAAAAAAAAAAGAAGAAGAAGAAAAATAATCCTCAACAAATATAAATTCTCTAGCGGATTTTATAAAGAACCATGATTTTCTTCCAACTTGATATGACCTTCTCTTTGAAAAAGGGAAATCTCCTAGTCTCAGCCAAAGTACAAAGAAATTTTGTTGAGAACTGTAACCTTCTTTCAAACATGATACACATATATACATAACCATAATCTTCTTTTCAAAACATCAGAATTTTGTATAAAACAATGATCTTACTCAAATCCTACAAAGAGACCCCAAAATATCCCTTTAGAATTGTGCCTTCCAAAATTATTCATATCCCTCTATATTTTAAAGAAATTTTGAGTACAAGTCAAAGTACAGAAATCAGGCATTTAATCAGATTTTGGAAAAGTATAAATCATATCATCTGAATACCCTAAACCTAGACCCATTTATATAAGCAAGGGAAAAAAAAAAAGGCCTAAAGTGAAAACCAGGAATGACACTCTAACCCAGGCTTGTTGATACTCATATTAACAAGAGCAAAAAAGGGAGTAATAAAGTTCAAGTTTTGAGTGAAAACCAGAAATGGCACTCTAAATTACCCATCTTTCAAACATCTAAGTATAGCAAGGGCAAAGGAAAATTTGTCATATTTTCCCCACAAACCAACTTTGATCCATATTCAAGAAAGAACCATTGTTTATGGCATATGTAAACAATATTCAATTCATTTTTTGGATTAAACATAAAAGACCTCATCTTTGTCCAAAAGTCCTAAGGGACATAATCAAACCATTTCATAGGGATTTCGGAATAAGGATCCCTCATCGGTAGGCAGCAAGCATAAACAACTCAAATGTCATAGTTCGGATCATCAATCAACCAATCTAGTCATGCTCCAACAACAAAGTATCAAGATATGTGCCTTCTTCAGAACTACTTAGGAAAACTTGGTCCGAAAAATTACAAACATCACAAACCAATTCAATCAAAGACCATTTTCAAAGGCCACACAAAAATAAAGGGGGCCATATTGAAGGTCACATTCAAAGTAGCCCTTGAGGCCACTTTAAATGCCGCTTTCAAACAATTGTCAGGCCATATTAAAGGCTGCATTCAAAGTAGTCCTTAAGTCCACTTTGAATGCCACTTTCAAACAACTGTCAAACCATATTGAAGGTTGCATTCAAAGTAGTCCTTGAGGCCACTTTGAAGGCCGTTTTCAAACAACTATTAGGCCATTGAAGGCCACATTCAAAATAGTCCTTAAGGCCACTTTGAAGGCCGCTTTCAAACAATTGTCACGCCATATTAAAGACCAAATTCAAAATAGTCCTTGAGGCCACTTTGAAGGCTGCTTTCAAACAATTGTCAAGCCATTTTGAAGGCCGCATTCAAAACAGTCGTCAAGGCCGTTTTGAAGGCCTCTTTCAAACAAACCATCAGGCTATATTTGAGGCCCCCTAAAAAAAACATAACAATAAACTATGAGGCCATACTGAAGGCCACTTCCAGAAGAAATATTAAGGCCATGTTGAAGGTTGCCATCAAAACAGACCTTGAGGCCCTCTTGCCCTCTTGAAGACCACTTTCAAAAAAAATCTAGCCACCTTGAAGGCCACAAATCGTCATCATTTGGCCATCTTGAAGGCCACAGTCTAAGCAAATTATGGGCAACCCAGATGACCACAAAAAACTTTTAGGCAATAATAAAAAAGAAGAAAAAACTTGGGTTGATCCAAGCCACAAAAATTCTTTTTAAAAACAAAAAAAATCAAATCAATTAAACCGCTAAGCCAATCCAAGCCACAAAATTCTTGGGCTAACAAACCAGCCATCGGCAAAGTCTATTGACATTGCTCTTCGAGCGTGAGCAATGTCACATTCACACCATAGCCTATCCATTATCCGTGATGTAATACCTTAAAGGTAGTTATGACATAATATTTAGAATTGATCTATCAGGATCACCATAGCTTTCGGAGCAAGCTTAAAAACTTTTCTTCCAATTGAAGCCCTATCCATTGTTCAGGTTCAGTAATTTCACGTCAATGTGATGTTACGGAAAGGCAAAGTCTATTGATGCTGCTCTTTGGGTGTGAGCAATGTCACAATCACACCATAGCCTATCTATTATCTGTGATGTAATACCTTAGAGGTAGTCATGACATAATGTTTAGCATCGATCTTCCGGGATCACCATAGCTTTTGGAGTAAGCGAAAAAACTTTTCTCCCAATTGAAGCCTTGTCTGCTGTTCAGGTTCGATAATTTCATGTCAATATGATGTTACAGAAAGGCAAAGGCTATTTTACAAAAAGGCAAAGGCTATTGATGTTTCTCTTCAGACATGAGCAATGTCACAATCATACCATAGCCTATCTATTATCCATGATGTAATACCTTAAAGGTAGTCATGACATAATGTTTAGCACCGATCTTTCGGCATCACCATAGCTTTTAGAGCAAGCTTAAGAACTTTTCTCCCAATTGAAGCCTCATCCACCGCTCAGGTTCACTAATGTTATATTAGTGATGATGTTACAAGAAAGGCAATCCCTCTGACATTCTGGTTGTTCGGGTGTAGTTAGGTGTCAGAACATCATACCATAGCCTATTTATTGTCCATGAAATGATCCCTTAAAGGTAATCATGGCATAATATTTAGCACTGATCTTTCGGGATCACCACAGCCTTGAAGTAGGCTTAAAATTTCTCCCAACAAGCCCTGATTATGCCGCTTAGGTTCAGTAACTTCACATCAGTTGTGATCTTACAAGAAGGCACGTCAAAATTCGCTCTTCGGGCGTGAGCAATGCCATTTCATCCCATAACCTATTTATTTCTTGCAAGATATAAACCCTCAAATGGAATTCGCACAAGAAATACATAAAACTATTTTTTTAGAATCACCACAGCTTTTGAAGAAAGCCTAAAAAAACTCCTGTTTAAACCCTGTTTAGCCCTCTACTTAGAGCTTATCACATCGGGACATTGTAAGAAATGGTAGAACCACAATACTTGCCGACCAACAAGTGACGCAATTTATTCAATATGTCTGTGTAATTTTCAAGTCTGTAGTGCAAACTCGTGTGTTCACCTAAGACTAGAAAATCTCTCTCACAACACGTGGTCGATCCAAACCATCCATAACTTTTCGGAGAGAGCATAACAACATCTCCCGTATAGTCCTGTTAAAGGCCACATTGATGCGACAGGGGGCATTCCAGTTTATGCTATTATAGGTTAAGATAATTAATGACCACCCCTCTTTTTAGCCAGTTATCTACCGCATGACTCGCTAAGGTCACCCTATAGTATTACCTAATGCAACACATGTGACACTATAAATTCAATCCCTAAGACTAGCGATACTTTGAACCACAGTTTTAGCATCATATAAGGTTCAAACAACTATTGTCTAGCATAGTTAACTTCGACCCCCATAGCTTCTCGGAGAGAGCATGACAACATCTCCTGATTATGTTGTCGATCAAATATGTCACCGCTTCAACAACCCGACCTGTTAAGCATAGGCCATACTCGTGACAAGGCTTATATTGAGACGTAAGCATGAGTCACATTCCTTTCAAATGTAGCGTGATATGCCTCCTGTGATAACAACTGGGATATCATAATGGAGCAAGGCACAACAATTGATCATGCAGGATCCCACCCTGGCTTCGAGGGAAGAGTCGATGTAAAATTTCCTCTAATTAGTCTAAAAAATTGTAGTGTGGTTCACAAACAAGGACACCATTACATATTCAATCCATAGTCTATATATTCCATTAATTTTATGATATAAACCCTTAAAGGAATTCAGAAATAATATATAGCATTGACCCTCCAAGGTCCCATAACTTTTAGAGAAAATTACCCAAAATCTCTCCTCGAATCCTCCAGTTTGTAAACTTTGTCTAGAACAAGGGCAAAGGATACAAGAATGCAATGTTACCCGCTTTGGATGACAAAAACATTACAGATCAATCCACAGCCTACATACCCCATCAATTTATGATATAAACCATCACAAGAATTCATAAATGTTGTGTAGCGTTGACCTACTAAGGTCCCATAGCTTTTCTAGAGAGAGCTTCCCAAAATCTCTCTGTGAGTCTCTTCATTCATAACTTTTGTCCATAATTGGGTTAAAAGATATAGTTTATTCCATAGTTTATGAGGGATATGGTGTGTCACGCTCCGAAACTCACATGCAAAGATTAGGGTAATAATGCGAAAATACACATGCACGGCATCATGGATCTCGGAGTATGACATTACCCTTTCCTTGTAGAAGGGGTTTCTTATTTACTTAACTTACTGATTTGCAGTGTATGTTTTTTTCATTCTTTTTCTTTCTTTTATCCAATTATTATCCTCAATTACCAACCATTCACAGTGGAAACATAATCATAAGATAATTACATCCATCTATAAAGTGTAACAGAAAATAAACATACACATTTTAAACTATGCAACGGAATATAACAAGAACCTCCAATATCCATATCAAATAACTACTAATCTCATCTATCAAACTAAACATATCCATAAGCATCTAAATAGTACTATCAAATAGACCATCCAAATAGGCCAACATCATGCTCACCACCTCAAGTAAAACTACTAATTAACCAGATCAAATCATGTCTCAAAATCTTAAACTATCTCATACATGAGTGCTGAAAGTAAATAGACAAAAAGAAGTAACATGAAAAGTCCACTCATCCCCATGAACCATCTCTTTGAATTGAACCTACAAAAGATCCCGTGCTACAGAGCATCATCTGAAACATGGGTAAGCTATAAAGCCTGTGAGAGAACATATATAATGTCCCATGAAATAGATCGAATGTCATGAGTATGGAATGATACCAAATCATAACAGATAAATATGTAAGAGTCAACTAATTACAATAACGATCATAATCTAATGAGGGTGCAGAAGAAATAAGTCAAATCAACAAGAGTCTATAATTTAAATTAATAAAGTGTGGCTCATAAGGAAAGTGCAACATGTAATGTAGATGCTTGCTTCAAAATTAATCATAAATAAAAAGGCTTTGGCACTTCTCAAATAAGCTGCCTTAGCTAATAGATATCAGAACTGATGCATGTTCATGAAAGCCTAATACAACTCTCAACTCATGTAACCCATGAAGGGTTTCCACCAAAACACACCTTAGATCAAAATATCTCAACCCATGTGGGGTTCCTAAACAAAATCTTGTCAAAACACCTCATGACAAATCCAACGGATTAGCCCACGTAGGGCCTTTAACAAAACAGAAATCATGTAACTCATGTAGAGTCTCCACAAAATGGAAATCTCGTATAACCCATGTAAGGTCCCTGACAAAACTGAAATCTCGAACAGAAATGGTGGACAACTGGTGTCGTCTTCACCTATTAATGTCACCTGGTGGTTGGGTCCATAAATGGGGTCGTAAGACTAATATAGCCAGCAAAAATCCCCCAAGGCATCAAGGGTTAGCCCGCAAAAATCCCCCAGGGTGTCAAGGGTTAGCCTGCAAAAATCCCCCAAGCATCAAGGGTTGGTAGACAACTAGTGTCGTCTTCACCTATTAATGTCACCTAGTGATTGGGTTCATAAATGGGGTTGTAAGACCAATATAGCCGGCAAAAATTCCTTCGGGCATCAAGGGTTAGCCCACAAAAATCCCCTAGGGCATCAAGGGTTAGCCCGCAAAAATCCCCGGGGTGCCAAGGATTAGCCGCAAAAATCCCCCAAGGCATCAAGGGTTAGTGGACAGTTGGTGCCATCTTCACCTATTAGTGTCACCTGGTGATTGGGTCTAAAACAAAATCCTCGGAATTAGAACGGTGCTTTAAAATCAATGCATACATAGAGTAATATGTAACTGCATAAGGATACAATGCAAGGGAAATCTAGGTAACAAAACTCATAAGTGAGACCATGTAAAGACCATACTTAAAACCAAACGGAAAGTAGTAGCTCATACTCACACC
>JAOXJP010247186.1:0-22451 GCA_025762735.1 Platanus orientalis | reverse complement strand
TTACCCGTAGGAAGTTTGTTTCTCGGGATGTGACTTTCTTTGAGTCCACACCCTTCTTTTCCTTGGGTAAGACACCTCTTTAGGGGGAGATTACTAGTGAAGAGTTGTCTTCATCAATTTCTCTTCCATTTCCTGTTCCTCCATACTACTTTGACAATGGTGTTGGTGGAAAGGGGAAGACGGAACTTAAAGTGTACACTAGGCGGAAGAAGGAACAAACTGAGGAACATTTGTTGCAACATGATCATCAAGTTCAAAATTCTGATGCCCCCATCCAGGAGTCTAATTCAGATCGAGTTCCTGAAACAGGTATTTCTTCTTTCTCCCCTCCATTTGAATTAGTGAATGATTATAATATTCCGTTTGCAATTCGTAAGGGTGCCAGGTCATGCACCAAACATTCTCTTTCAAATTTTGTTTCATATCATGCGTTGTCTTCCTCCTTTTGTTCTTTTGTTGTTTCCTTGTCCTCTGTTACCATTCATCGCAGTGTATTTGAAGAAATAACTCAACCACAGTGGAGGGCTGCCATGAATGAAGAAATGGATGCTTTAGAGAAAAATAATACTTGGGTGCTTACTGATCTTCCTCGAAAAAAGACTACTATTGGGTGTACACTGAAAAATATAATGCAGATGGATCCGTAGAAAGGTACAAGGTTCACCTGGTTGCAAAGGGATATACACAGACTTTTGGCATAGATTATCAGGAGACCCTTGCACTTGTGGCAAAGATGAATTCAGTTAGTCCTAATCTCCCTAGTAGTTAATCAAGGGTGGCCTCTTCTCTAGTTCGATGTAAAAAATGCTTTCTTGCGTGGGGAATTGGAAGAAGTATATATGAACATACCATCAGGATTTAAAATTCAAGATGTTCAAGGGAAGATGTGTAAATTAAATAAGGTTTTATATGGGTTGAAACAATCCCCAAGAGCTTGGTTCGAAAGGTTCAGGGCAACAATGATAAAAAATGGATATAGATAGCGTTAAGCGGATCATACTCTTTTCATAAAAAAACTAGATACAAAAGTGACTACTCTCATTGTATATGTAGATGATATTGTGGTGACAGGAAGTGATTGTGAGGAGATCACTAGATTGAGAAGTTACTTGTTAAGGGAATTTGAGATCAAAGATCTTGGCACTCTTAAATATTTTATGGGAATAGAGGTTGCAAGGTCAACACGAGGAGTTTTCTTCTGCCAAAGGAAATATGTACTTGACCTATTGAAGGATTCTGGTTTGATGGGATGCAAAGCCATGTGCTACTCCTATTGAAACAAACCATAAACTCAAAGAGGATGACAGTGAAAGGTTGCTTGATATTGGAAGATACCAGAGACTTGTGAGAACACTAATTTATCTTTCGTTAGCTAGACTTGACATTGCTAATGAAGTTGGGGTGGTTAGTTAGTTCATGCATGCTCTTACATAGGCTCACATGGATGCAATATATTGAATTTTAAGGTACTTAAAAGGTTGTCTCGAGAAAGGTATTCTCTACCGACAACATGATCATCGAATAACAACATACACAGATACTGACTGGGCAAGATCTCTTTCTGATAGGAGGTCCACTTCAGGGTATTGCTCATTTGTATAGGAAAACCTTGTTGCATGGCGTAGTAAGAAGCAGACAGTGGTGGTAATATCAATTGCAAAGGCAGAGTTTTGCTCCATGGCTAATGACATTTGTGAACTTTTATGGCTGAAGATGTTATTGTTTGAAATTGGATTCCCAGTTAAGGAACGAATGAACTTGTTTTGTGACAACAAAACTGCAATTAGTATTGCACATTATCCAGTGCAACATGACCGAACCAAACATGTAGAGATTGATCGACATTTCATCAAGGACCACGTTAAATCTGGAAGCATTTGTATTCCTTTCATCCAAACTAAGTTTCAGCTCGCTGATGTTTTCACAAAGGGCCTTAATGTGGCTCGGATCACATACATGGTCGACAAGTTGGGAATGATTGATATCTATTCACCAACTTGAGAGGGAGTGTTGAGGTATATTGTACTAAGGGTATAATTATCTATCATGTATATGTACCATATACCATAACATTTGGTATATAATCTCTACAATATAAATAATATATGTATAGAGTTGAAAAAACAACTCATATACTATTACCCAAATTTCCTCTCTCTCTCTCTCTCTCTCACTTCTTTTCTCTTCTTATTCTTTTCTATTTCTTTCTCTCTTTCACATCTAAAATCTCCATTATTGAAAATCAAGTCGTAGTAGTCCGATCATTAGGGTTTGAGATTAACATTGTTTTGGAGAATGTTGACAGTAAATTAATCAACTCTCCTAAAACCTTAAGGTGTTAAGAGAAAAACAAATTAATATACTTCAACACCCCCCCTGAGGAGGAACATTGTTCTTTCCTGGGAACACACTTGGGGAGCTAGGCACGGGTTCACACAATGCGTACACACACAATACTACATCCGGGAAAATACTTCTACCGGGATTTGAACCCATGACCAAACCTGCTTTGATACCATCTTAAATTAAGCAATTAACCGTCTCTCCTAAAACCCTAAGGTGTTAGGAGATGTTAGAGTTATTATACTTGATATATTTTAACACTCCCCATCAGGAGGGACACTCTTGGACAATGAACATGGGGGAGCTAGGAGCGAGTCCTTAGAAGGTGCATACATGTGCATAAAGAGCCCATGAGAATAATTGCATCCATGGGGAGATTTGAACTCACAACCTAAAACCTACTCTGATACCATGTTGACAGTAAATTAACCGACTCTCCTAAAACCTTAAGGTGTTAGGAAAATCACAAATTAATATACTTCAACAAAGAAATCATTTAGGTTTGATCTCACCAGACTCGAGCCTAGTTGTTAAGTGTCTATTGAAGCCATGTCGTCATCTTCAACCTCCCAATTCTGAGGGGTGAAATACGATTATTAGTGACATTATTAGCGAGATTACCATCAAGGGTTAGAGCTCCACCTGTTGGCTACTCTGATAGTGGGTTCTCCACATCGATTAAAACCATGATCAAGGTTCCTTTGAGATTCATATTAATGATCTAGGGTATTTTCGAAAGATCTACAGAATCGTGCATCTTTTATGGATTGCATGTTCTTGGTCTTCTCATCAATTTCTAGTAAACCTCCACACTACTTTCCCACCTCCCGAAATGTAGAGATGTTCCAAGGATCGAAAGGGATACCCAATAATAGGATCCACTTCGAACCCAATCAAGATTTTGTGTATTTTACAGTTACTATTATTCAATTTTTCAAAAGTTAGGGTTCCATTACTTACCGAGAAGTACCCTGGCGTAGGATCTTTTAGCCTATGCAGTAGAATCAATAAAGAATAGCACATGGTTATCTCCATCAGTCTTCTTCTTGGTAGCAAATCCCCATGTTATAGTCTTTGATTATCTGGATGTCGCTTAAGGCGAGGGTATTTGACAACCAATTTTTAGGAGGCTGGCCTTTGATTAGGAGGTTAAAGACATCGCAGCCTTACTTGGGAGGTTGGATTCTGCTGAGATGAATCTGATACGAGAAGACAAGAAAGTGTGGATGCCTAACTCGAATGGAGCTTTCACGATTTGTTCATGTGTGTATTTTTTGGACAGGTCAATGACTTTCCAATCCCCTTGGAAGGATATTTGGTATACCTTAGTGCTCCCAAGGGTCTAGTTTTTCATGTGGACAATCTCTATAGGTAAGATTTCGATTATTGATGTGTTGCAAAAGTAAGGTCTCATCCTCACCAATATGTGTAGCCTGTGGTGGGCTCCTCCACTGGATCTGGCATCTCTTCTGTTCTCTTGGACAGGGCATATGCTTTCTCTTCTAGAGGGAAGAGGATTTGGAGGCTAGTCCCAATTGCAATGTGCTGGTCCATTTGGTTAAAGAGGAACAACAGAGTTTTTGAGGATTAGGCTGAGCCATCTTTCCAGGTGTACAAACGAGCAAACGAGAAGATATTGTTTTGGGCTCATTATTGTAAGGATTGCGGTTGCTTAATGTTAAAGATCTTTGTAGGGGATGGAGTGATATTATAGGGTGTACCCCTATGTGATCTTTGGGGTGGGTTCCCTTTATTGGGGGTGCGGATTTTTCCTTCTTCTCTTTTCTTGCTTTCTCTTTGTTTATTCTTTTGGGAGTTCTCCCTTTTTTAATTAATTTTTTCCTTCATAAAGGAAGGCTCATGGTTGGACAGGTTTCCAAAGTGGAGTAGCTTGAAGGGTTTGCTGATTTGTTTAGGTTGGAACCTGTGGGTGATGGCAGTTCCCACCCCCAACCATGTTATGTTTATACCCCACACATCGCATACCAAAGCTCTAAACCACCGAGAATAGCCTTCAACCCAAATAGGTTTATTCAGATTTGAAACAGTATAGTGGTAGCCTAGAGCGTGGTTATCTTACTTGTCGTTGTGGTTCGTGATGTAGATTGTGAGCCTGTGTGCTTGGAAGAGAAGATAGAAGGGGAAAAAGGAAGAAGAAGTGAAACAGTAGAATACGATTGGGTCAACTGTATGAGTCTGGTTGTCTCATATGTTGGTATTTATATTAATAATATATTTGTACATCGTACATATGGTATACCAAAGGTATGAGTGTACAATACCCTTATTACATAAATACCCTTGCATACGATACTTCAACACTCCCTCTCAAGTTGGAGTGTGAATATCAACCATGCCCAACTTATTGATGATGTCATGAAGTTGCATCTTGATAACACTTTTGGTTAGTACATCTGTTAACTATTGTTCTGTAGTGATAAACGACTTGCAAATTAGTCTGCATAATATCTCTTCTTTGATAAAGTGTTGGTCCACTTCTCTTTGCTTTGTTCGATCATGTTGCACAGGATTGTGGGAGATACTAATAACTGACTTATTGTCACAATACAAGCTCATGGGTGTTTGTACTTCGAACCTAACTTCATGAAGTAAAGTTCTCAACCAAAGAGCTTCACAAATTCCATGTGCCTTTGACCTGTATTCTGTTTCAGCACTAGATCTTGCAACCACAGATTCCTTCTTTCTTCTCCATGTTATAAGATTCCCACAAAAAAACAAACAGTAGCCTGAGGTTGATATTCTCTTTATGACTGATCCTACCCAGTCTGCATCGGTATAAACTTCAACCCTCACATGACCATTATCAGAAAATAACAGGCCCTTTTTTGGAGCTGACTTCAGATGCCTGGGTATATGGAAGGTAGCCTCTAGATGAGGTGTTCTTGGTGCATGCATGAACTGACTAACAACACCAGCTGCAAAGGCAACATCTGGACTTGTGAGTGTGAGATAAATCAATTTCCCAACAAGTCTTTGATATCGTCCCGCATCAATCAACGACCTTCCATCCTAATCATTCAGCCCATGATTAGCTTCAATAAGAGTACCTGCAGGTTTGGCTCCCAATAATCCCATCTCAGTGAGTAAATCCAACACATACTTTCTGTGTGATATGAAGATACCTCTCTTGGAGCAAGCAACCTTAATACCTAAAAAGTAGCATAGAATACCCAAATCCTTTACTTCGAACTCACTACTCAAATGAGACTTCAACTTGGTCACTTCTTTTGAATCATTTCCAGTAACCACTATATCGTCCACATATACAATAACTGTTGTAGTCCCCTTCAACGAGTGCTTAACAAATAAGGTATGATTAGCCTGAGATTGCTAGTAACCAACCTTTGTTAAACTTCCACTAAATCTCTCGAACCGCCCTTGGTGATTGTTTGAGCTCATACAATGCCTTCTTTAATTTGCATTCCTTACCTTCACTTCCTGAAATTTTAAAGCCTGGAGGTAGCACCACGTACACTTCTTCATGTAAGTAACTATGAAGAAATGCATTCTTTCACATCTAATTACCAAAGTGACCATTTTTTATTAGCTGCGACAGATAGCAGTACCCAAATTGAATTCATCTTGGCCACCGGTGCAAAGGTTTTTTGGTAATCTTTTCCATTTGTTTGTGTATATCCCTTTGCAACTAATCTCGCTTTATACTTATCAATAGACTCATCTACCTTGTACTTAACAGTATACACCCATTTACATCCTATTGGTTGTTTTCCCGCTGAAAGATTCACAAGTTCCCATGTGCCATTTTTCTTAAGAGCTTTCATTTCTTCACACATAGCATCTCTCCAATGACTCTGGGAAATTGCCTCTTTCAGATTGGAAGGAACTTGTACAAATGATACAAAGCTAACAAATGTACGATATGAAGGCTTCGAGGCTTTATATGGGACAAAGTTGGGGATAGGGTGATTGGTGCAAGATCTCTTTCCTTGGCGAAGAGCAATAGGAAGATCATCATTTTCAATAGGAATTGAAGAAATAGGAGTTGTAGAATTACCTAATTCCGAAGAGACAATTAGAGGTGAATCATTTGTTGTGTCCTTTTTGCTCCTTATATAAACCAACAAGTCATTCCCAATTGTCTGGAATTGGCATGTCAAAGGAAAATGGAGACACTAGAGTGGGAAGCGGTAGGATTGAAGGCAAGCACTAAGACCTCTCTTCACTACTCAAACAGTCTCCCTGAAGAGAGGTCGTGGAAGGAGAGAGAAAAGGAACAAACTCAAAAAATGTGACATCCATGGAGACAAATTTTTTTCTAGTCCATGGGTTGTAGAACTTATAGCCCTTTTGAGTCGAAGGGTATCGCAAAAAAATACATTTGTCTGTTCGTGGGTCAATTTAGATCTATCCCCTTTGTATACAAACACACCCAAAAACTTTGGGAGGCACAAGAAAGAGAGGAATGTTAGGGGATAACACATCAATGGGTGTTTTAAGTTGAACTCGAGGAGCCATACGATTTATCAGGTAAGCAGTAGTGAGGAGAGCTTCAGACCAAAAAGTTTTAGGGACATTCATACCAAATAAAAGAGATCGAGTAACCTCCAGTTGGTGGCGGTTTTTGCGTTCGGCTACACCATTTTGTTGTGGAGTATGAACACACAAAGTTTGATAATTAATCCCCCAATCTGTCAAATACTAATGTAACTGTGAAGATATGTACTCCTCCCATTGTCAGACCTGAGAATTTTAATTGATGCACTAAATTGAGTCTGAACCATTTTGTGAAAATTGTGAAAAATATAATAAACTTCCCCTTTTGTTCTCATCAAATACACCCAGGTACACCACGAATAATCATCAACAAAAGAAACAAAATATTGAAATCCAGAGAGAAGTGGTAAGGGAAGGCCCCTAAACATCAAAGTGCATCAAAGAGAATGGAACAAAACTTTTGTTATTAATACTAGGAGAATTAGTGTTCAGAACATGCTTAGACAATTGACAAATTTCACAATGAAAGTCAGACTCAACTCCAGATCCAAATAAACTAGGAAACAAAGTACGCAAAGAAGTTATTGATAAATGACCTAGCCGATTATGCCATTGCAGTAACCGGTCTTTATTACTAAAATGATATTCAGGACTACGAGAGATACATGTTGTTAACAATCGAGGACCACACTGTCATCAAGGAGATAGAGTCCATTAGTTGCACGACCAGTCCTAATCATTTGCTTTGAATCCAAGTCCTGAAACACACAATGAAATGGAAAAAAAGTGTTTGAACAGTTCAAATCATGAGTAATATGACTAATAGACAACAAATTAGTCGCAAATTTAGGAACGTGCAAAACTGAAGATAGGGACATAGTAGGTGAGATAGTGACATTTTCTTTCCCAGATATGGAGGATAATGTCCTATTTGCCACTCTTAACTTTGTCATGCCCATGGTTCAAAATTTCGCTAGAGACAGCCCGTCTCGCACGAGATGTCTTGGTATTGCAAGCCTGCGGCACGAAAAGGCCATATACAGAAAAAAAAGGCCTTGTGCAAGATCTCACAAGATGTCTTGTGCGAGACGCATCCATCTTGTGAAACAAGGGCCATTTTTGGCATCTTTTTGCTTAAAATACAAGGCGAGATGCGAGACCCTATCTCGTGTTTTGCAGCAGAAAAACACCCTGTATCGTAGCTCTGTAAAACATTCAAAAATCCTTTTTTTTTTTGGCAAGTTCTTGCTAGATTTAGCTTCTAGGATTCCACTTGAGTCCATTTCGTTTGAAAAGCTAGATTTGAGCTGGATTGAAGGATCGATCCCCGCCCCTCGAACCCCCGGTTTAAAGGGTTTGACTTACCTACCAGTCGCGGGCTTCAACACAAGCATTTATCACATGCCTCCAAATACTCTAGTGCCGTTGCATCAGGTAATCTCTCTATTTCTTTTCGGAAAAAAAAATTACTTGTTTATTTTTTCGAAAAAATAAGAAAATTCAAAAAATTATATGAAATGAGCATTGTTTGGTCTAATTTTTTTATATGGCATACTGCATATCATTTTGCACATAATATGTCATTTTGGTAGATTTATGAAAAAAAGATATTTTTAGTATTTATTTAATTATTAAAAAATTACAAAAAATGCCAAAAAATAAGAACAAATTCAGAAAGCATATTTGAACATATTACTACATGCAAAGTATGTTTATCTTAATTCTACTATGTTTTTTGTATTTTTTTTACAAAAAATTAATAAAAAAAGTAAAAAATTAAAAAAAACAAAAAAATTACATCAAACATGTAGTCATGTAGTCATGTAGTCATGTTCATGTATAAGTGCAGTAGAACATTTTGAACTATGTGTCCTATTTAGCTACATTTTGAACTTTATTTTGCAATGTGTAGTGTTATTTACTTATTTATTAACCTCTAACACTTGAAATTCTGCACATGTGCGATAATGATTGTCACAAGGGTACCAATTCTCAACTATTGATACCCAAGTGTGTAATGAAGTATAATGGTTTATACGTGTTTCATGATGTTTATTATAATATTTCCTAAAGTTTCATTAAAAAATTCTAAGGCTTATACAGTGTTTCCATAGATTTCATAGGCGATAACGTATGTCATAAGGGTGATGGTTCTCCTAACCATCATAGATGGTTGTTTTATATATTTAATGATTCCTAAGTGTGAAGTAGTGATTATTCAATCGAATCCTGAAATTTAAAATCAAAATTCCTTCATTTGATTAGCTTTTTCTCCATTTCTCACCGTCTCTTGGTTTCAGACGCCGTCTCTTCGCGATAAGCTGCGAGACGCGAGACGTCTCTATCTCTCAAGGCTGCGATACGAGTCGCGATAATGAGATTTTGAACCTTGGTCATGATGCACAAGATGTGGGCAATGCGGCATTGTTATCACAATTCTACCTCATAGGAGCTGTGGTGAGAAAACCCATGTCCTTCAGTAGTATCCTTAACCATATATGCCCACATAAACCATGAGCCATACCTCTAAATTCTGCCTTAGCATTAGAATTGGCAACCACTGACTGCTTTTCACTGCTCTAGGTAACAAGGTTACCTACCACATACAAAGGTACAGTAACCCAAAGTAGATCTCCTATCTAGGAAAGAGCTAGCTCAATCACCATCAGTATACGCCTCTATGCTCATGTGAGCATATGAGAAAATAAAAGACCCTTCCTTGGTGATGATTTTAGGTGCTGAAGAATCTTATTAGCTGCCTCCCTTCCTTGATTTTCCACAAGAGATAATAGAATTCGTATAGAATTCATCTTTGCCACGCGTGAAAATGTTTCTTGGTAATCAACTCTATATGTCTGTGTGTATCCTTTTGCAACCACTCTTGCTTTGTACATCTCAATTGAGCTATCAACTTTATACTTGATTGTGAAACCCACCTACAACCTACAGGTTCCTTTCCTTTGGGCAAGTCAATCAACTCCCAGGTAGCATTCTGTTTAAGAGCTCTTATCTACACATGGTTTCTCTTTGTTCTGGTTAAGACATAACGTTTTAGACACTGCAAGGAATAGAGATCGAAGACAGAGTGGAAACAAAGGCGTGATCTGAAGAGGATAACAAACAATATGAAAGACATCATGACAAGGTGCACAAGATTTGGTAGGCCTTTTTCTTGAGTACACCTCAACTTTTTTCTCATATCTACTGAAACATTTTTCATCTTCAGCTGCACTGCTACATATGACATCAAAAGTGTGCTATGGAATAGGAAATGGAAGTGGAATGACAGATAAAAAGTTAATTTCTTCACACCCACAGTCCCCCTGAAGAGAGGACTTCCTATTCGGAAAAAAATGGACATATTCAAAGAAGGTGTCATCCATGGAAACAAAATGCTTTCAGGTAAGAGGATGATAACACCTATAGTTTTTCTCAATCAGAGAGTACCCAAGAGTGTCAAACAACAATCAAACACCAATTTTGCACTGACACCTGACAAAAAAGTTAATTGCATCCATAAACCCATGGTAAAATATAACTTTTCACTTTTTTTTTTAATCACGTGTCAACGCAAAATTGGTGCTTGATGACATTGGACAGCTTTTCGCTGGAGATGATCCAGCTAAAGAAAAGATACATTTCAAGGCTTTGGGATCAAGTTTAGATATTTTAGATGAATGAACATGAACATAGAAAATACATTTGAATACTTTAGGTTGAATGGTGAAATAAGGGAATGAGGTGCTTAAATTTCAAAACCCGTGATGGCATAGGGTTCATGAGAAATGTGGTAGTTAGTAAGGCTTTAGACCAAAAGGTTTTTGGGTACATTCATGGTAAAAAGTAATTCTATGGTAATTTCCAACAAATCGTGGTTCTTTATTTCAGCACACCATTTTGTTGGGGGCATTCAACACGAGGTTTGATGGAGAATGCCATGTTCACACAAGTAAGAAGCAAGGCCGGTGGATATATATTTGCCGCCTTTATCAGAACAGAGAACTTTTATTTTTCCATCAAATTGGGTGTTCACTAACTGATGAAAGACTTTAAACACAGAATAAACTTCACCCACCCTGTAATTTCAAAAGATAAACCAATTTAACATGAGAAAATCCATTTACAAATGTCATGAAGTATTGAAACCAAACAAAGTTATGGGTGCTGGACCCTAAACATCAATACGAACAATCTCAAATGGTAAAGCATTTTTAGTTCCATGATATGAATAAGAGGACCTACAATGTTTATCAAGTTCACATGTTTCACGTAACAATGTTCTTTTTTTAGGAAAAAGAAGATAACTAATGAAATAATTTTCTTCAAAATAAACATAGAGGGATGTCCAAGATGTTGATGTCAACACATCAAATAATTAACACTACACTTTACTATCAATGAAAAAGGGCTGATGAGTGTGTAGATCCAGTGATGAAGATTTGTCTAGTAGATATAGGCCTCCCTTCTCATGATCACTGCCAATTGTCTTCCTAATCACCAGGTCCTAGAAAAACACAACCAGAAGGAATGGAATATAATGCTACAATGAAGTGATTTTGTAATATTGCTTATGGAGAGACGATTAGTGGAAAAATTTAGAACATGCAAACCAAAGTTAAGAGACAAGGAAGGAGAAACACAGACAACACCTTTTCTAGAAATAGATGAAAAATTACCATCCACACCTCTAACTTTACCGGAACACAATTGAGAAGAAAGGGGTTGATGCTTTTCTGGGAAGAATGGGGTTAAAGGTATGTGATAAAGAACGAAATGAGGTGCTATTGTCAGAATATATGGAAGTAGTTGAGGAATTTCTAAAGGGAAGCATTAAGAAAGCTGGGAAAGGAAAGAGGGAACTTTGCAACTTGTTGTGGGAAATGAAAGATGGTGTAGAAACGGAATGTATTAGGGGGTAAAAAGGTTGGGGAGGGGTAAAATTGTTGTTAAAAATGAAGATAGTCTTGGAATGTTAGAGGGTTGGGAGGTGTAAAAAACAAAGGTCGGTTTGAGAATGTATAAACCGGATGTGGTTATTTTTCAAGAAACAAAAAAAGGAGTCTTGCAGTCCCAGTTTTTAAGAAGTATCATTGGATGAGAGTTCTTTGATTGGAGTGCTATTCCAACTATAGGATTGGCTGGTGGTGTGTTGGTTGTATGAAATCTCTTAGTGGTATGCAAGGCGGATGAAGTTATGGAGGATTTTTCTATCTCTATCCAGCATGTGGATATTTCATCAAATTTCAAATGGCTTCTCACTGGGGTAATGGTCCTTCTTCCAGTGGATTTCTATGGAGAGATGTGCTTGATAGTTAGGGTTTGTGGAAGAAGAAGAGAGGGGAAATCGTTGAGTGTGTATTCTCTACACTCATATGAATGAATATATTACTTAGGATACTAGAGCCATTACATAGAGTATTTATAAGCATACCACTCATGGACATGTACCCAAATACCCCTACATATTGTGCCTATATACACATGTACATCAACACCCCCCCTTAAGTTGGTATGTAAATATTGTGCATACCTAGCTTGCAAATAATCCTACTAAAACTAGGACTATACTATCCTTTAGTAAACACATCGACTAACTAATCTGCAGTCTCCGCAAAGGGAATGCAAATTTGCTTTGTTTATAACTTCTCCTTTATGAAATGTTTGTCAACCTCGACATGTTTTATTTTGTCATGCTGGACCGGATCATGTGCAATGCTAATGGCGGCTTAACTGTTGAAGTAGAATTGCATGGGATCATGAGAGTAGAATCCCAACTCTCTAAGGAAGCCACGTATCCACAGCATCTCACAAATCCTATGCGCCATGGCTCAGAACTCTGCCTCTGCACTTGATCTTGCTACAACTGAGTGCTTCTTGCTATGCCAAGAAACAAGGTTACCTCCAACAAAAGTATAATATTCAGAAGTGGTCTTCTATCAGTCACGGATCCTACCCAATCTGCATAAGTAAAAGCCTCAACTCGGAGATCATGCCTTCTACGATATAAGAAGCCCTTGACCTGGACTCTTCTTCAAACAACGAACAATGTGGTAAGCTGCCCTTGACCTGGACTCACTGATGCTTCATAAAGAGAGTATGCTCTGACACTGTTTGTATCCATTCTTGAGCATAGCACATCGAAATCTCTCAAACCATGTGTGGGGAGATTGTTTGAGGCCATAGAGCACCTTCTTCAGGTGGCACACATTTCCTTTGCTTGTGGATTGCTGGAAACCAGGAGATAATCTCATGTAAATTTCTTCTTCAAGGTCTCCATGAAGGAAGTCATTCTTGACATGTAGCTGAAATGGTAACCAATCTTAATTTGCACCAATTGAGATCAAGATCCTAGTAGAACTCATTTTTGCTATTAGAGCAAAGGTCTCCTAGTAATCAATCCCATAAGTTTGGGTGTATCCCTTGGCAACCTAGATTTATATCGTTCAACAGTACTATTCGGTTGGAGCTTCACTGAGAATACCCATCTGTACTCTACTGGCTCCTTACCTCTTGGACGGTCAACAACATCACATGTCTTGTTCTTTTCAAATGTCTGCATTTCCTCCTCCATTGTCTTTTGTTATAGAGATTGGGATAAAGCTTGGGGAACTTATATGGAATGGAAACAGAGGACAAGGAGGTAGAGAAAGCCCTAAATTCGGGAGACAAGGAGTCATAGCACACATAGTTAGCAATGAGGTGTTGGGTATAAACACATGTACCCTTTCTAACAGCAATAGAACAATGTGAATCATCAGGAGATATGGAAGGAGCAATACCTGGAGAAGAGGCGACTTGTTGGAGAGGTACATGAGAGCTATGAGCAATCTTTTGCCTTTGTTTAACAAACATATGAGTGAACTCTTTCATCCATCCTTTTTTGTGAGAAGGTTCTGTTTCATTTGGAACAACTTCTTGCTCCCCCTTGCTATGACATCCATCAACATCAATGGAATACAGAGGAATAAAGAGAGGAAGAATAGCCTCACCTTCACATACACTATGTTTCTCCCTTTGAAGATGAGGATAACTAAGAGAGAAAAAGATAAATAGCCTTATGGAAGGTGACGTCCATGGAAACAATATGCTTCCGAGTAGAAGGATGATGACACTTGTATCCCTTCTGATTTGGAGCATACCCGAGGGAAATGCATTTAAAAGCCTTGGGGTTCAACTTGAAACTATCCGACTTCAGGACATAGATGTAGCAAATGCACCCAAAATTTTTAGGAGGAATGGAGGAACGAAGAGCAGAGCTGGAGAGATGAGAAAGAGGAGACTAGAAGTCAAAAATCCGAGTAGGCATCCGATTCATAAGATAAGCAGTAGTCTGAAGAGCATCTGCCCTGTGGAGCATGTATAGTGAACAACAAGGCATAAGTAATCTCTAACAGGTGACGATTTTTTCTCTCAACCATCCCATTTTATTTAGGAGTTCTTGGACAAGTGGTTTGATGAAGGATGCTATGTTGAGAGAGATAGGAGGAAAAAACAGAAGACATATACTCACCATTATTATCAAAATGAAGAATACGAATCTTAGAATCAAACTAAGTATTTATCAACCTATGAAACAATTGAAAAATAGAAAACACCTTATGTTTAGCATGTAGCAGATAAACCTAAGTAGTACAAGTAAGGTCATCCACAAATGTAACAAACTAATGATAATCAAATAAAGAAGTAATAGAAGTAGGACCCCATACATTAGAATGAATTATAGAAAAAGGAGAGGTACTCCTCGTACTCATAGGATAAGATCGACAATGTTTTGCAAACTCACAAGTTTCACAATGAAAAAAAGATATAAAAACAAAACTACATAAATTGGGAAATAGTTTCTATAAAGTAAGATGGGTGGCCTAACCAGAAGTGCCACTCCATAAACTCAGAGAAGGATGACAAAAAAGATGTTTGCTACACCGGAGAGGCAAGGTGTGCTATCGCATCAAGAAGGTACAACCCCTGCTTCCCATGACCTCTGCCAATAGTTTGCCTCGTCACTAAGTCCTGAAAAATACAATAAAAAGGAAAGAAAGTGACACTGCAGTTCAAAGACTTAATAAGATGACTGACAAAAACAAGGTTAAGTTGAAAGTTGGGAACATGAAATACAAAGGAAAGAGATAAGGAGGGAGAAATGAGTACAAACCCAATCTCAACAACAGAGAACACATAACTATTGGCAATACGAATTGTGTCTTGACCAAAACTAATAATAGAAGTGGAGAAAAGAGATGGCATACCAGTCATATGGTGAGAGGCACTTGAATCAATAATCTAGGAAGCACGAGAGGTGGGAGAGGAAGTACTAAGGGCAAAGTCCGGTATACCTGCTGCAGTAATAGAAGAGGTGGAGGCACCACTGGAGGAAGTATCCATCTGAGACACAAAACGACAAACAGAAGCCAATTCTTCATGAAGAGATGCCAAGTCACCATCAGAGATAAAAGAAGGTGCGGGCAATGTAGTAGAAGGAACAACAGAAAGAGTAGCGGCATATGCATTGGACCGACTCCTAGGAGTAGGAGTAACACCATGGCTACCAGCAAACGATCCACACTCAGGAGGTCAAGGTGTGGCCTCTTTAGGGTGACCATGAAGATCCCAACAAGTGGCTTACATATGATGGGCTCGCCCATAGTGATCACAATATAATTTGTCTTAATCCTTGGAACCACTGCCAACACCAACATGGCCATGACTACAGGCACCAGTATGACCACCTCTCTGAGACAGAGCCTAGAGCAGATCGTTTTGGAGCTAGAGAAGACTGTGACACAAGCATAGCAATCCGACAACACTCCTCGTGAAGAAAAGTATAGACCTCAGTAAGGTATGGGAACGAACCATGAGTAAGGAGATGACTACGAATAGGCTCAAACTCGGAATTAAGGCCCATAAGAAGCCTGAATACATGGCTCTCCTCAACAAACTTGTGGAATACGGAAGCATCAATAACGTAGAGCAGAAAGAGCCGTATATTGGTCAATCTCCTTCCACAACTGACATAAGCTAAAGTAATATGCAATGATAGATTGATCGCCTTGCTTCATTTGCCACACCTGTTGACAAAGCTCATACACTTGAGTGAGCTAACCAACCTCAGAATGTTTTCTCAGGGGTATCCCATATCTCCTTGAAAGATCCCAAAAACATGTGGGTGTTACCAATCGATGGCTGCCTAGATTGGAGATGTAATATCCCGTGTTGCACCTAAAGGCTAAAATTGTCATTCCGCATGTTTAAATAGACCTAGACGTGGTTTAGGATGAGTTGGGGGACCATTGGACCACTTGGGTTCAGACCCAAGGTGTAGAAGACAGAGAATTCAACAAATTTCATTCGTGACCGGTCACTAACTCCATGACCGATCACAAAACTCCTAGGTGGTGTGACCGATCACACACAAGAGGCACAACTCTCAAGTGTCACTTAAACCTGTGTATGACTGATCACAAACCTCGTGACCTATCACAAACCCCGTGATCGGTCACAGTAGTGACCCAAGTTGCGAAAATTTTCTACATGTGCGAAATGACATGGCTTTCTCTCATTTGACCCCCACACATGTGGGATCTCGTCTTAGACACTTTTTAAACCCTAACAAACCTCATTTAAGTCATTTAGACTCATTAGAACAAAGAGGGAAAGGGTTAGAGAGTTTTGGGAGAGAAAAATGATAGTTCTTCTCCAATTGGGTAAGTTTCACTCCTAACCTTGAAAATCTTGCTAGGATGACTTATTTTCTTTCTAGATCTTCCTAGTTTTATTTTTCTAATTTTAGATCTACATCATTTTACAGAGAATAGAGGGAAAGGAAAGGAGGTCCTTCTTCAAGATCTTCTTGGCAAGTAGAAGGAGAAGCTTGAGTAAGTACTTATGTAAAGCCTACTCTATTTTTGTTTGTTTTTAGGTTTTTAGAAGTCTTATAATGGTAAAATCTTGAGTCTATGAATGTTTTTTTATATGTTTGAGAAGTTATTTGCTAGAATCTTATAAACTTTACCTCTTTTAGTGATTTGTGATGAGATCTTGCCATTTTCTATTAGGATCTTAGAAATCACTATTTTATACTATGCGGAAAAGTGGATTTGCATACTATTTATATGTATTTCTTTGAAATGATGAATATCATGCATTGTGAGTGCTTGTAAACCAGGATTCTATAACTTTATAGTTCCCGTGAATAATATTGATGAATGATTTGCTTAATTATCCAAAAAAAAAAAAATGTTGCTTGATTTCCATGAGAAGTATGATTATTTGAATTAGGGATGAACATCCTTTTAATATGATGGTTAAAGGTAATGTTAGAAGATAACTATGAAGCATGTTGATCTACATGTAATGATACTATTGTTGTATGTAAATTGCTTAAGAAACTCTATGGAATGATTCAAGTAAGGTATGCTTAGAGGTAATGAATGATTGGATGACATATATAATTGAATTGTTATCTAAACCATTGCTTATTACATATGTATAGGTTTCATGATGTTTGGAAATATGTGTAAGGTTATATAATTTCTTTCATTGATAAGGTTAAAGAATGATTAATTCATGTTGCATATATTCTTGATCTTGCTAGCATATTTATATCATGAGAACATGGTTGTCTTTTACATTATGATGATATAATATGCTAAGTAATAGTAAGATGGCTAAAAATGGATAATATATAAAACGAATAAAGGATAAGGAGAATGAAATAAGATAAGTAAGGAAATTAAAGACAAGTATCTAAATTATGAAGGTCTCACCATTGGAAGCTAAATGATGACCAATGTTAACTGAGATATAAATGATAAAGAGTAATGTGACCCTCCCATTGGGGTAATAATGTAATGGTATGATAGCCCTCCCATTGGGGTAATAATGCAATGGTGTGATGGCCCTTCTATTGGGATAATAATGCAATGGTATGATCGTTGCGCCCTGAAACCCATACCAGTAAGGTCATGAATTTCAGCACATGATATTAACAGATTACTTCACTTTGCATTCAATCATTCTTAACCTGTATAAATTTTTCGCTTTCTTTACATTCATACGTAGCAAAATAATTTATTAATCACTTTCTAATAATCACATAATTAATTACATTAATAAGTTTAACCTATATAAAATCCCATAACTCATGAACCATAATCTTGTGAATAATACATAAACAATGCCTGATATTCTCATTTAATTAAATAAATAATTTGACATAATCAAATCTATTAACTGAAATCAAATACTAAAAATCCCTAACTTATTACATTCAATGAAATTTAAACTGAAATAAATAGTCTTTAATCCAAATAACTGAAATAAACAAGTGATCGGTCTCTAACTGTTTCTATCTGAAACCGCTATTCTGCGCTCTCCTTACCATTTGTGGTGTCAGATTGGGATAAGTTTGATAAACTTAGCAAGAAAACAGTAAACTATGGAAACAGTGGATAAAGTCTTAGCACGATTTCAGAAACTAAACAAATACTTTTCTATTTACAATTCAATATAAATAACAATTCATAAATTAATCTTATACATTACTAAACATTTAATAAAAATTATAGTTTCATGTATATAATAGAAATCAGTGATAACATATACCTTTACATTTACAGAATGGAACGGATCAGATCATATTTCATATCATTACCAGAATGGAACAGAACAGAACAAAACATATATCTACTATAAAGCCAGAACATTTAACAGTTCGTACCATTTAAATCTTGATGAGAATGGTCCATTTTGTAGCATTTACACCCAGTTAAGAAGGGTTAAGTTCGCAGCATTTAATCCTAATAGTGAAGAGTTATTACTACCTCTTATGTGGCAAGCAGTAAGGATTCATAACATTTCGCACCGATTATACCTAAGTAAGAATGGTTCCATCAATAATTCCCCTTTATGGGCAAGCTGGCTTTCTGACAATACATATCATTCTTTTGCAGTTTCAATCAAATCATATAATTCATAGAAGCAACATATAACAATTCTTTACATTAACTTAAGTCAAAATAACATATAAGAACATGCTTGATTCAACTAGACACAATCTATTGAACATGTTTTCAAAACATATCAAATCTGTCTAGAACAGTATTCTTGGGAATCACTAACGGTATAATGTAAAAATCAGTACATTTCTTTACAAAATAGAATTTTAAGAACACTAAGAGTAAATTAAAAGATTAAACATAATAAACAATTACTTCGAAAATTATTTAGAAGATCAAAAACAATTTTTAGAATAATTTTTACAATTTTAAGAGTAAAACCCTCTTTTAGAACTCTTGATTTTCCATTAAAAACATAGTACTACATGTATTAATAATACAAAACGGATTCAAAACCGAAGATTCAACTCTTTAAAATTATATAGAATTGAAGACAAGTCACTTTTAAATCATGTTCTTGTTAAATTATTTTATCTCTTTTAAAACCATGTTTTAGAATTTTAGGCAAAACCAAAATCAATGAAGAACGGTTCAAATTCAGTTAAAAAATGATGAAAACTTTTACAAAATGGAATCAATGGAGTTCTAAGAACCTAAAGAATGAAAACAAAATAGTAGTTTAGTTATGTTCTCATAAAACAAATTTTCATTTACAAAACAAGTATTTAAGAACTTAAAACAATTCAAATCCAGAATAAAATGATCAAAATCTTTTACAAAACGAGATTAACAAGGCTCTAGGAACCTATGAAATCAAAACAAAATAATAGTTTACATGTGTTTTTACCTCTTGGTGTGCAAAAATCGTTCTTAGCTTTGTTCTTCAAAAAAATTCTCAAATTTTTGTAAAATCTAGCTTTTTCTCTTCACTTATCTTTAAAATCCCTATTCTTGCAAAACTTCTTCAAAAGATCATCTTTCTTATGAGTTTCTATGTTTTTATAGGTTTAAATAGCAACCTTAATCCCCAATTTCGTGTTTAGGTAGGTTTTTAATGAAAAGTTCATTAAAATTTTGCAAAATTCACGATTGTATGGAATTTTCCACTTCTATGACGTCTTCTTACCATAATTTTTCCAGCACAAACACTCGGTGGGAAAATGACCATAACTTTTTCTACAAAACTTGGATTCACTCATTGTTTTTTTATTAGAAACTAGACTTCAAGAGCTTTCCATATCTATAAGGCTTGCTCTCTAATTCGTCTGATATTTTTATTAGTGTATTTTTATTCAAACAAAACCAGATGACATACACTTTTTGGGAGAATTGTCGTAACTTCTAGGAAATTTCAATTCTGTCATTGTTTGTTGCATTGGAAAGTAGACTCATAGATTTTTGCAAGTATATATTATTTGTTTGGTGATTCCTATGGGATTGATACAGATTTATTTTTGAAGTTGGGCCATCTGTTTGGGACAGCTTCAGAACTTGTTATAATCTTGACCATTTTTTTCTTTGCTCAGTAAATTGCTTTTAACTTTTTCATTTAGTGTCTGTTTTGCTCGCCATTTGTTGCGTAGGAGTCTAGATTCCGTGCCTATTTAAAAGTATAAGTTTTACTCATAGATTCTTTCTATATTTTGGTTGGTGCCTTTCTAAATTTGTGTCAATGTTCAGACCAATATATGTGTATTTAAGTGGTCCTATGTGTGTACAGAACTTATGTGACATGTGTTAGCATTCTAAGTGTGACACGTGTACAGTAAAATGTGCATCATGGTGTGGGGTGTTACAATGATGATCCTCCCATTAGGGTAATAATGAAATGGTATGACGGCTCTTTTATTGGGGTGATAATGCAATGGTATGACGGTCCTCCCATTGGGACAATAATGTAATGGTATGATAGACCTTCCATAGGGTATAATATAAAGACAACCTTTCCATTGAGAATAGATCTCAATGGCAAAGTTTGATGGCCCATGCCATTGTAGAATAAAACAATGTACTAAGGTATGAAGTAATACTAAAGGTCCCATTATTAGGAAACGGAAAAACATGTAAGAAATTAATAAAAAAACTATGATAAGAAGAAAAGAGAAGTCCACAAGGAAGTTAAAGCATTAAGAAAAGAAAGGGATACTTATAAGCTTCAAGAATGAAGTAAAGATTATAAGCCATGTAAAAAAGAATGTGTAAAGGCAAGAAATGAAAACACCTATGTCTCACAAATATATGAAAGTGCATGATGAGGACATCTTGCCACGTGGCAAACTTAGAGTATATCAGCGCCGAAGGAGAATTCTCCCGAGCCTTTACATGGGTCAGGGGTTCTTTGGAGTCCATCGCTTCGATTGGGAGGCAATCTGATTTGAGCATCGTGCTTTTTTTGAGGCATGTGGGGCTCACTTATCCATGTGGGTGGGTCCACGTGTGGACCCCTATAGTTGGATGACATGTAGACATTTTATTTTATGTTTTGTTTTGTTTGCAGGGTTTTTTATACATTTTCCTTTAGTTTTATAGATACTTTTTAGTGTCTAGAGTAGTTTAGGATATATTGGTTATTTTAAATTTTATATGAGTATATTTGTGAAGTAGCTTATTAAGCCTATTTAGCTTATTAAGCCTATTTAAGGCTTGTCCGATCACTATAGGAAGGGGAACACATTTTTACTTCTATTACTTTTAGTTTCTTATTTTTGGTTTCTATTTGATGTAACAAAAGGGTTTTGCCCTCTTTGAAATTTTATAAAATAGAAAAGGGGAGCCTCTTGGTCAAGGCCCTAGAAGATTAAAAAAATATTGTGAAAGCTCTTTTGACTGTCATGTTCGTGCTCTTCCTTTTGGCTGAAGCAGGTTCTTCTTCCTTGGTCTACCTACAAGGAACCTAGGTTGGTGATTTCTTGGGGAAGGAGATTGGTGATTTTCCTCTAGGTACATATCCTTTCATCTTCTTTATCTTGTTCTTCCCTATTTTTTTTTTTTTTTTCCGGTTTTCTTGAGGTATTTCTTGATGACCTAACCCATCTTTATCTTTTTTCTGTAACCACCTAATACCGCCATAACCTATTCCCTACACTTCCCTTGCCCTCCACATCAGCCAATCAACATCCTCCCAATCTCCCTTTGCTTCTTCAACCTAAGAGACCTCCACCTTCTCACAGCTAATACCTTCCCTGCAGAAAAACCCAGAAAAAATCAAGAAGCATCAAAATCCTTTTTCAAACCTAAACCCAACCCTACTCCTTTCCTATCACCGTCGGCCACACCAAAATACCCTCCCAGTCCATTCTTTTACAAAAGAATATTTCTCAAACCATCTCATACCTGCTGCCATAACAAACCCAGAGAAAACCTAAAGAAATCATTCGAGAAACCCTTCAACATCTGCCCAGAATATTTTCCAGCAAGCTCCTTGATTGGAGTCTGTAATTTTGCATCGGGTTTACTACCATATACCCTGCATCAGGCCTAGAGCCATCAACCCCAAAGTTTTGAGAGGCTAAAACCCAAACCAAAATTCAAGTCTTCCATTCCCACAATCAGGTTGGGTTACTGTTTACAGCAAGTTTTTTTTTTTTCAAGAAGCCTGATTTCTTTGCATCCTGATGTACATGGGAGTATACATTGACGCAAACACTTGATTGGGAGTAATTATGAGTTCCAAGCTTCAAGGAATTCTTGGTATTAATGCAAGCTACTTTCTGTTGAAGAGACCTAATACTCTTAAGT
>JAOXJP010247175.1:0-22452 GCA_025762735.1 Platanus orientalis | reverse complement strand
TGTGTGTGTGTGTGTGTGTGTGTGTGTGTGTTATTTATTAGAGATATAAAAATAAACTAATTCCCTAATAAGCATTACCAAACGAAATATTCTTAATAAGAAAATCTTTTAAATGATAAACAACATCAAAATTGTATTTAATGAAATGTAACAACAAAATTTAAGAACAAAAAATTCTTAATAAACAGATCTTTTAAATGATAAATAACATCAAAATTGTATTTAAATAAATGTAACAACAAAATTTAAGAGAAATAAATAAGAAAAAACGGTTAGAACATTTAAAGAAATTGTTTAATTATAATTAAATGGGAGGGAGAATACAAGTGTGGGAGAAGCATATGTAAGAAAGCAAAGACCACACATGTGTGGTAGAAGCATGTGTAGAGAAACAATGAGACTGTTCACATCATAATCCTTTGCTTTAGTATATAATATAGATTAGGCTGAGGGCCATTAGGATGTTTGGCCTTTTATTTCTGGTTGACGAGCTGAACCCGAGCCGAACTGAGCTTAGGGTCAGCACCTCAGGCTTGTCATGAGCCTAAGCTTTACCTAAATGTGATGAGCCTAAGTTAAGCTCATTGACACCCCTATGAGCCTACACCAAGCATACCCTTTTACGTGTGGGAGCCCTTTGGTCAAAGTCACTCTATAAGGGCTCAAAAGAGACCTCTCTAAAAACAATATACATGTAACTCGAGTAAGGAAACGAGAACAATTCAAACTTAAGACTTGGCATACAGAGAATGAGAAACTTCCCTATTGGATTATGCAAATCTTTAGGAGAAACTTAGTACCACCACAATTATCACAGGGAAAGCTTAAATTTCTTTATCTCGAATTAGTTGTGATATATGTAAATTTTTTTAAAACTGAAAGAACTCAGTTCTTACATAATAGCCCATTGCCATGTGGTAGAAGAAAACCCTTATGTTTGTGATTTTAAAATTCCATCTGCTATCTTATTCTTTCATACCCTTCAAAACAAGATTACATATTTAAATATAAAATAAAATAATAAGAGAAGTTGCAAGGATTTTTTTTACCCTGAAATTTTTAATATTGACAAGAATGTTTGTGACCCACTTAGAATGTTGGATCTAGTAGTACCACGTCAAAGCACCGATGAGACTACTTCTTATCCTACCTTTCCTTGGAAGTCTACCCTTCCTTGTCTTGAGCTCCGATCCTCTCCTGTTCTTCTGCGATGTACACCAACCCCAAAAAGTGACGAATCACTATTTTTTTTTTGTTTTTGGAATACATATGTGTCCCCTGTTTGTCTGCAATGTACTCCAAATCAACTCACTTTTTAGTGTTATTTTAAATGAAAGGAATGTCGTTAGAGCGTCATGTAAATGAAGGGACATTTTTCGATATAAACATGCTATTAAAATTTCTGAAGAAGTTAATAATGGTGAACTTTTAACTGAGATAGGTTTGAATCAGGAAACTAGTATTAGTTGGTTTGGGGACACATATTGGAGCTCACACTATGATATATTGTTATGCCTAACTGTCATGTTTTCTTCTGTGATTGAAGTACTTGATATTGTTGATCAAAATGTTTTGATCTTTAAACAAATGTCCGAAACAAATGATCTGTTAGATTCATTGCAATCATTTGAGTTTGTATTCAATATACATTTAATGAAAATTGTATTGGGGATTACTACTGAACTAGTAAAGGCATTTCAGCGGAAGGAACCAGCTATTGTGAATGTCATGACTTTAGTTAAGATTTCCAATGAAAGACTCCAATAAATTAGAGAAAATTGGTGGAATTCTCTCTTGGCTAAAGTTTCTTTATTTTATAACAAAAATAAGATCATCGTTTATTGCATGGATGATAGGCATATAGCCCGAGGAGGTTCAAGGCTCAAAGTTAAAGATACAACAAATCTACATCACTATCATAATGAATAATTATTTACTGTAATTGATATGTAACAACAAGAACTGAACAATCATTTCAATGAAGTGAATACTGAACTTCTTCTTTGTATGACATGCTTGAATCTAAGATATTCATTATCTTCTTTTGACAAACAAAAGTTGTTTCGCTTTGCTCAATTATATTTATTAAAATTTCTTGTCGTAGATATCATGTCTCTTAACAATTAGCTTAAGATTTACATTCGTGATATGCACTCAAGTGGTTTTCAAAAATGAAATGAGCTAACAACCTTACCAAGAAAATGGTCAAGACGAAAAAAAATATTTTATTCCATGAGTGTACTTTATTGGTACTAATTCTACCAATTACTACTGTTATTGTTAAAAGAACATTTCCTATAATACATATTGTGAAAAAATAAGCTAATTAATCGAATGAGAGATAATTGGATGAATGATTGTTTAATCACTTATATCAAGAAAGATGTTTTTAATAGCATTAATAATGAGAAAATCATCTAACACTTTCAAAACATGAGGTCTCATTATAGACAAATGCCACTATAATTGTACATGGGTTTTTAGTGGACAATTATTTTTTGTAAATGAATGATACATAGATGTAAATGACTTTATAATGAGAATTATTTTTTTGAGTAAATGATATACACTTTAGTATATTTATACATGTTTTTTTTAAAAATAAATTATTTTACTTGCCCCCCTTCTGAGAAAATCCTGGCTCTACTCCTTGTCATAGACCATCGCTGGACAGTTTTGTGAATAGGAGAGGATTTTGAGTATGTTAATGTAATGTAGATATCATCCAAAAAAAGAAAATGCTGTGGTTCCTAACCAACCAAAACTACCTTTTAATGAAATGATCTAAATTACTCTAAAACAATGAAGAAAATGTTTTGTGATAAAAAAAAAAAAAGTGTTTGTAGGGTGTATGGTGAATGATAAGCTGGCATGTATTATGTTTGGGGGTTAAAAACGTCCAAAAAAGTGTTTAGATGAAAAGGTCAGTGTTCAAAAAGAGACCAAATTCAAAAACCCCACATGTGTCAATCATTGCATACTTATAGAAGTCTGTGTCAAAACAGACAATCATTCTCCCTGAATCAATTGCTGAATTTCAACAAATGAGAATGGATGGTGAACCGCTTAATTCCCTTCAACTCTTTGCTGCTCTAACCCAGTCTCCATAGCACCTATATCAGCTACTTGTGGGCTTTTTTTTTTTTTGTGCTCATTGGCCACTTGGACCATGTTTTGATTAGACAATGGATCCTCCCCTACCCCCTCCCCTTCTCCAAGGCTTCTAAGTTGTCGAAATGAAAATGAATAGAAAATCATTCTTTTGTATTCAGGAAAAAAATGACACAAAGTTTTCTCCATAAAACGCAACAAAGCTTAATGCTTCAGAAAAATGAAAATAGAACAAGATTAAAAAGGAAACAATTCTCTTCTATACATTCACTCTGTTCACTAGAGGCCTGTAGGGGCTGGGTCTGGACCGGGCCGCTAGGCCTGGGCAGGGCCTGTTGTTATATATTTCGAGCTCAGGCTAGGGCGGGGCCAGGTAAAACTCAAGAATCAACGCCTGAACACAGCCTAACTTAAATTTATAGCATTATACATAATAAAAAACTGTTCAAAATAGAAAAACCTATTTAACTAATGTTTTTAGTCTTGGGCATGGTAGGCTCAATGTTAAACTCGGCCCGTTCTTGATTTTGAGAGGGTTTTAACAACTAAACAATCTAACCTTAAGCCCACTACGACCACTTTACAGTGGACTTTTATTGGGCTTTAAAATACTATCAGACAGGGACTCTGAAGACGCTCAACAGTGCACCCCAAGCTTATCTCGCCCTCATCAGTTTATCCCAAATTTTATGGCCAAATTGGTTTCAAAAACAGTTCCTTTTTTGTTACTCGTGAGATCCCAAAAAAGAGCTGATGTAATTGAACTTGATTTCTTTAAAGCAAAGATAAAGAAGAAAAAAAAATCCGTATTTCTTTGTTTATGATCTTGATGTATCATGCCACAGATAATCGATTAAGGTAAAAAATCTCACATGGTTTGTATGTCTAACACTTGTACTTTCTCCATAAACTATTAATCGGTTCCCAAATCATGACCTGAAATCTATGTCAGTCCTTAATGGCAATTTAAGGCACAAAATCTATACCCATAACCAGGAAGTTTCAGCTTTGAAGGGACCAATCCAGTGCCACACAGAAGGGTGTGTAGAGCTTACCTTCGGACCTGGCAAAGTATCGAGGATGCAGGTTTAAGATGTAAGGTCACCTAATTGAGGGTGCAGGTTCCACCTCTATTAGGCCTAGTTAATATAGGGATATCTAAATAAAAGAAGTCCAACATGTTTGGATATATGAGATCCTTCCCCTGGTAAAGCACCTTAGTTTATGGGTAATGGCACATGAAATGCCATGAAAATCCTATTTTTCCTTTCATTTCACTCTCTGGTAAGCTGTAATCATTAAGCTTAACTATGACTAAGCTAAAAGGGGGAAACAAAAAAAAAAAGGAAGCTTACTGTTGTACAGAATACCTAGATTGGAGTCGTATGCAACAAAATAGAAGAAAGAAAATAGCCAAAACAACAATCACACAAAGAACAAGAGACGATTTATGTGGTTCAGCATAAAGCTCACATCCATGGGCAAAAATAGCAGGAAAGATTTTACTATGAATGAGACAGAGATTACAATGAACAATGCAGCTGCATGAAACCCAAGAAACTATAAATTTAAACCCCCAAATCTCTTTTCTCTGCGGGTTGGGTTGGGTCCCAATCGAGTCAAGAATACAGATGAAATCAGGTTTTTCCGGATCATCATCCGAGTTACATCTCGGATTTTAAATAGTATTATTAATTTTAATGCAACTACCTTTTTGTTATAGCTGTGTGTACACTCAATGGTTAATGAAAAATTATAACTAATATATAAAATATCAGTGTACCATTCGGCATCAGCTATAAGAGGCTCAAGCCCCGACCCACATCTTGCTGAGCCCAAAAGAATGTAGAATAGGTCCATCCCATGATTCCCAAATGAGACTAACCCTAGCAAAAACTGTCTAGCCAATTAACATATAGGGCTTGTTTCATGACAAGTGAAACTGTGTTAACCAATGTTTCATTTTGAGTGAGAAGAATTCAACACATCCAAGGGAAGCTAGCACATAACCCATTCGTTATCTGCATTTCTAATTTACAACCATGAGGTCACAAAACTAAAATATAACAAGTAATGCTGCGTTTGGCAGCCACCTGTAATGCAATCATTTCATTTGAGTTTTCCAGGCTTTTGTAGCCACGATGGGATGGTTTTGCAATGAAATCATTCAGATTTGCACCGACTTGTGCCTGATAACATTAATCATTTCATTTTATAGAAAAACCTGAAATGGCTTCATTTCTAATTGTAGTTAACAAATCAGTATAAATTTGAATTAGTTCATTACAAATCACCACCTCATGGCTATAGATGCCTTGGAAAACTCAAATGAAATGATTACATTTCAGGTGACTGCCAAACAGGCTATAAAAGAAAAGAAAAGAATTACACCAGAGCTATACATTTTAACTTTCAGTAAAAGGGATAGAGTCATCTCGGGGACTTTCATGCCGGCCATCTTGTGGTGGCAATAGACAGCCTGGTCGGCCTAGCCCAGTTTCTGATCCCTAAAAGGTGGACAATGCCGGCTGGTTTGAAAATCTAGCACAATTTATGAACCGGTACCACCCCAGCCTTACACAATTATATAACTTGGTGTCCTATAACATAACCCCCTGGATCTACCCTAGCCATGCACATTATCAACATAAACCAGAACTACCACAGCCATAGGTACTCTCTCTCTCTCTCTCTCTCTCTCTCTCTCTCTCTCTCTCTATGTGGCCGGCCGGGCTGGAAATCGCGTAGCCTGACCAGCATTTACTAGGAAGTTACTGAGGAAAATTGGACATCACTGTTGAGGAGCATGCGTCCCTAGCACGGGCCTCTTGTCTTGCCTTGTCTCCCTACTAAAATAAATAATATGTACGCGTTTATCTTGATTACAGCTTTGGCCTGAAAGGGGTAACCATTCATGAAAGCTAAGCTTGTAGAGCAAATCCCCAACTGTCAAAAGGGTCACATAAATAAGAGGCTATAACTATAAATCTGGAAGCTCGTGGAGATCAAATCAAGGAGTTATGCCAATCTTTACACCAGACCAGAAAGAGATAAAACACTAGTAGATGAAATTCAGCATGGTTCAACTACCAATTCCAAAGCATTATAATACCACCATTACAGCACAATTATGTCTACAGCTCGATCGATCGACACTGAAATAAATTGCATTACTTCCACCATTAGAACATTAATTTTTGTAGGTCCTCTTCTGTTGCTAGCTCTTATTTCACAATTGCTACTCAAGAATGTCAACTAGAACTTAAACCTGATAACCTTTTTGTGGACAAAACCCAAGGCTCTCTCTCTCTCTCTCTCTCTCTCTCTCTCTCTCTCTTTTCATTAAACCTTGTTTTAGATTAAATTTTGAGATTCAAGAATCAGTTTCTCAAGGTTTTCTACCTCATAGTGGATGCTAGCATTTATGTGAAAATGAAAGTAGGGTTTGAAACCTCATTTTTCTGTCATTCTTTATTTCTTTTTCATCACATGGGACAATTGACTCATGCCACACTGGTTCTAAGTCAATATGGACTGTTGGAGGACCACATTTGTGGTGAAAGGGAGAGGCGCCTTTAAGAAATGTGTCTTGGACCTAACTTCTTTCTTTTTCAACTTGGGATTCTCTGCCCTCTGCCACAGTAACCTAATTCTAATGTCAGGGCTGAGCCGAGCTTGGCCCAGATTAGCTTGGGCACTTTAAGGATTTCTCAAGCTTAAGACCATGTTAGGTTCAGGTACATTAAGGATATCTGGGCTCGGTTAAGCCAGTTTGTGAAGTCAGGCTTACATAATAGCCAATTATCCAAGCCCATAGAGCCCCTGATCAAAACCATTGAGATTTAATTGAAAAACTAATAATAAATATTGAAACTGTAATTGGGAATCAAGGAATTTCAATTCTGAAAATCTAATATTTGTGTTTATGTGTCCATATAGAATGGGGCAGTAATTGGCTCAGTACGGCCAGCTATTTATACTAAAGTAATAAAAATGTCATAGTGACAATGATCAAATTAATATTAAATATATGATTTTACTGATCGAGAATAATATATGATTCTATACTGTAGTACAATATAATTTAATAAATTATTATAATAATAATATCAAAGAATACATTTAATGCTATTATAAATTAATAAATAAGATTATAAATTATATGTTTATATATTCTTGTCAATTTCCGTGTCTTTACTATAATAATCTTAAAAATAAATGCTACTGTTACTATTATTATTATATGATGATATTTTTATATTATTTTACTATAGTATTAATCCATTTATATTATTTTTATTGTTATGAATACAATATTAGTATATTATTATTTGTTACCCTTATTTGTGATTTGTTATTATATTTATCTTAGTCCAAGAATTGGGCATCAATTTTAATTTGCCCCTTAGCTTGCACCCAAACAGTTAAAACTCGAATAAGAATACCAATTCCAAATCTAAGCCCCAATTCTTTGAAGCAATAAAACAAGGATGTGATTAGAAAGCATGTACTTAGATATGATGGTCAATTTTATAGATCATGGGTATCGACCAGGGGTGGCAATTCGTGTTGACAGGTCGGGTTCGTGTTGTGTCAAGATAAGGGTATACGACTATATGGTTCAACCCACCCAAAACACGTTTACAATGCAACCCTAACCCGCTTATTTCGTTTTGGGTTCGTATTAGGTTTGCGAGTTTTGTGGTAATTCATGTTAGCAGATGAGTTTGTGTTGTACCAAGTTAAGGGCATATGATTATATAGGTCAACCCAAATCTGACCAATTTATTAATCATGTCAAATCATGCCATCTGCTTTGATCCGAATCACGTTTACAATCTACCCTAACCCGCGTATTTCGTGTTGGGTTTGTGTCGGGTTTACTGGTCGTGTCAAACATTGTTGCCCCTAATCAACCTTATGATATAGGGTTGAATTTCGTTGATATGATTGAGCATTAAATGATTAAATCCCAGCTGTTTAGAGTTGCAAAACTGCACCATGGGTTCCACCTGGTTAGACGAATCCTTGAGAGGCTTGGGCCATCCCTTTCCCCTTGTAGGAGGCCATGGTTTCATGTTCGTGAAAGGACAGTTTTCCCCGGTTTGTGAATGCATTATCCCCTCATGTTCGGACATTGTTGTTATGATCCAATGATTTATAAAGTCTAGCTTGACGTGTTTCTTAGTCCTAGAGCTTTTGGTATATTGGTTAGGTTCTGAAAAGTTGACATCAGAACCTCATTACATATTGAATTTGTGTCTTGAAAGGGACCACATGTAAAAGGATAACCTGGACAGAGTGAAAGCTGCTCCGACTTATGGACTTGACACCGGGTTTAGCTGGATTGCTCGGTTTTTTTTTTTTTTTTTTTTAATGAATAATGAATTCATTTGGCTTAAGTCTTGCAGGGACCCAAAACATTGTTACCTGCCCGAAGTAAGGAAAATAATATTAGTTCACCAGACACAATAAATTGTTGCGTAGCATTTCGAGTGGATGGTCAGTTCGCATTTAGACAGTAGAGAAGGAACGCATTGGCTGAGGAAGCTAACCATTTAAATTTCAACTGTTCATTTTAAATAAACATCAATGGGTGGCCAAGAATTGTCTCCCCACATTTAGGAACCTGTAAAGTAAGTTAATATCTCGGCAACAACTATGCTAGTGGGATATTATTGAAAGGGTAGTTTTTCTAGATGGGTCTTCCCATATGTAATGCTTTCTCAATTTGGTCATTGAATATTTCATAACTCTTAACATTCAAAAAATATATTTTGAGGTGAAAGGATCTGCTACACCCAAAATAGTATGTTTTTCCGTGTCCCCACACATAAGTTGACACGTGAAGGTTTTTTTGAATTTGGTGTCTCTTTTAAATAGGGAGCAAATGCTCATTTGAACACAATTTTTATGATTTTAATAACACTTGAGATCATTGTGGTGGATGTCCTCTAGTTTTCATCCCACATGGGTCCTGACCCATGAGAGAAGGAGAGAAAATGTAGAGAAGAGAAGTAGTTAGGATGAGAGAGAATGTAGGGTTTAAAGGAAGAGAGAATGGAAGAAAAAAAAAAAAAGAAAGCACTTTAGAGAGATTTTAGGCATTGATATAGAAGAAAAGAGAAAGGAAACATACCGGTTGAGATTGTCTCCGGATTCTCAAAGTTTAGAAGATTTTGGTGGTCAACATGCTTCCAAAAAACTCAACAAACTGAATTGCACATTTTCAATTTTGTTTATTGTTTTACCACATGTTAACCATTGAAATCTACTGAACGATGTTTGAACTTTAACAATCTGGAGATAATCCTAGGGGGAAACGTGGGGTGGGGTTGTACACATGGCATTCTCTTAAAAAATGTTAGATTACAATTGAAAACAAAGAGGGATGCCAACTCAGTAACCCTTTGCTTTAGTATATAATATAGATTAGTTGATTCATCTCCAGTCAAGTTGACTCATTTCCAGGATCCCACTCCCTGTACATTTTAAATTAGACAGGGTTGCCCTACCTCACAAGATCTAAACCAAGTTAGGGTTAGGAAAAATCGGTTGGATTGTTGAGCCGTATTGTAAATATACAGGTTGAATTGGTTCTGTGATGGGGTTGAGCCAAATTGGAATAGAAAATGCCCAACCCAAACCTGACCCAATTCAACCGGATTGGAACTGGCCCAACCCTAACCCATAGAGAGGGTGGGAAATGGTGGGGTTTAAAGGTTGGTGGGTTGGATCAAAATTGTCAACCTTGCTTTGACCCTTTCACCTACTCGGGATGTGAAAAACTTAAAGAATTATTATGATCTATATCAGCTTAATGGAACCCTCACGAAACCAATGAATCCACATATAATTTCAATGGAACCCACCAATTAGAATTCAACTTAGCCAAATCCTTATATTGAATTTCTTCAGATTTACCAATGATAAAGTCATCATTTCTTTAATTTTTTTATCATTTTATTTAATCATTTTCTTACACAAAAATATTTACCATCTTCTTTTGAAAAGAAAAAAATAATAATGTGTGTGCATGCCCAAATCAGCATCTAATGCCCCTATTAACTGAAGTCAGCGTCTCAACAGGGATTTTGTACTATTTTATGAACCCAATCTATCTATAAATTCACGAAATAACTCACATCTGCATTGTAATAACTAATTTCATCTTTTTGGTGACCAAATCAATATCGTCTTTATTGATTTGTTAGATATATTCTTCGCCAAAAAAAAAAAAAGTCCCTGCAAGTATTTGATGCCGGCTCAAGTTCTTGGACTGTATTACATGAGGAGGGATTAGATGAGGAGGGACAGTGGCTAAAGTTGGAATGACATTAAGGCTGATACATCAGCATCAAAAAAGTGATATACACTTTTTTGGGGAATCTTTTTCACTTTTTGGCACTGATGTATTGGTCATGATGTCATTCCAACTTTAGCCACTCTCTAAGTTGTCCTACTAAATCTTCTGCGGTATTACAAACACTTTAATCTATTTATCTCATTCAAATTGCAACAATCAACTTTGTATATAGAAAATATAATGCATGTTTTTTTTCGGTTTTGTTGTTGTGGGACTAAAGTCTGAGATGAAGTTGAGCTTCTAAGCTAAAAAAAATAGAATTAATCCGATTGGGATTTGGTGTGTCACTAATGTGCCCCGCATGCAGTGGGGGGCACATCACTTTGAAAAGCGATTTACACTTTTTTGGGAGGTGTAAATCACTTCTTGGCATGATGTATCCCCCACCTCATGCAGGGGACACTTTAGGAGGACACACCAAATCCCAATGGAAATTAATTGATAAATAAGATTCCTTATAACTTTTCAAAGTTTTAAACAGTGAATATATAACTGGTTACCAAAGCCCTTAAAAGCACTCAAATTTTTTTGGGAAACTCGAGTTTTACTGGGTTTATTCCGAAAAGAACTATTTAAAGACTTGCAAAAGGTCAAAAGGCAATTTAGTACATATCTCCAATTGAAATTGCCTCCTGCCCACAAATAATTTTGTGGTGTTCAGGAGACATACACATACTTCACTTATTTCACTTTTTTGGGGGCACGTGTACGTCTCCTGAACACCACAAAATTATTTGTGTGCAGGAAAATGATCCTATTTTCCTTCCAATCCCCAAGTGGAACAATAATCATAAACCCAACTCAATGTACGGCCAAGAAAGATTACTAATCATATATACTTTAAAATCTCAAATTCTTCCTCCTATTCACAGTGATCGTCTCTTGTTCTTTTCATATGGAGAAAGAGGAAGGAAGCCAACTGCCTCACCGGGACATAAATCCATGCTTAATGACACTGCCACCTAAAACCTTTACTCATTCAATAAATTAGCAGTGAAATGCTTTTCTCTGTCCCGCCTACCACATTGTCCCAAGCGATCATACATTTAGTTTAGTATTCGTTTAGCAATGAAGGCATATTGTGAAGCATTAAAACTGGCATTTCCAACTTCCATAACTTCTCTCTCTTTTCTTGTGGTTTTAAGCAGTGGCCAGATCATTATCTGGGCACAGCTACCTTCACTCTGGCATCAATAATCACATTTTGTACCTTCTCTTTCAAATTTTGCTACGGCCAAACTGACTGAGCAATTGCTGACTTTTTTGTACTCGTATAAGTTTAAAGTGAGTGGAGAAGATTTCCTTAATGACTCTTTAGCTTTAACTAGTGACTTCTTGAGATTATCCGAGAGGATGTTAGGGAACGTTTATATGTAAAATGGGTAACTGCTGGTTCTTCGTTTTTCAGATGTGCCACCCTCTAATGGATTGATCATTGTGGGTGATGATTGATTACCCAATACAAACCAACCGGGTTTAGATTAGGTTAGGACTAGGGCTAACCTGGTACAAGAAGGTAGTTTGATGGGTCCTCGTGTTTAAGAAAAATAAAAAATAAAAAAGGGGGTTGCATTGGGTCTTTGTCTGATTAAGCCGGGTCGGGTCAGAAAATGCTTAATCTTAAACTGACTTGGGGTGGGGTGGGTTGATCCACCCCTACCGCAAAAATTGGTGTGGCTTTCTATCGGGTTGGGTCAAGAATTGCCACTTCTACAAGAGTAGGTTACCTAAATCAATAGGCAACTAGTTATCCACTAAATTACTACTGCACTTAGTAACACATAATACTTCATAAAGAGAGTCTTTAATAGAATGTATATTAGTTCATAAGAAATATTCTTTGTTAAATTTAGAGGCTTACTAAAAATAAAAATTTTATATTTCAAGTATTAAGTATGATATTGTAATAAATGAGAAGTTGTGTATGTAATCGAATATTCGGATCCATATCCAATGTTCAAAGAAATAAACAATAGGGATATGGAACCTGTTTTAAAATCTTCATCAGATTTTTAAAGTATACGTATGTCTGATCAATCTTTAATGGATCGAATGCAAATCTAGATAGATCCGCTCTGTATTTGGTCTGTTTATAACCAACCCTATTAGAAACATGGATTATAGAAGCGTATTCCCTAACACGTCAAGTTCTCTAATAACTTAGGAAGCACAAACCATGAGCTAAAAACCGAGCCAAGCAGACCATCAAATTAGGTAACAATGACTTCCTCTAAGTAGTCTTAAGCAAAATATTGTGACCGTTCAACCAGTTAACATGGAGAGGGCCCAACCTGCACAGGGAGGGCCATGCCAATAAAAGGTCAAATATGGTGTTAGCAACTTAGCCACTTGTCATCAAACAAAACCAATGACTCTCAAATTATGGATTCAAAAGCAATTGATGGAGGCTACGAAATTCAAATTCCCTCAGTTTGGTCAATTTTCTGACCTGGAATTCGAATTTTTTTTGGTACTTGGAAGGCATTGAAAGTCTTAAACCCTTTTAATGGTTTTCTAAGTTTATTTTTCTTTCAGGGTTCGTACAGAGAAACGAGTCTCCGTGGAGTCCTAAGCCTTGCACAAGTGAAACGTCTCCACATTGAATAGGTGTTCATCCGTTCACTCTTGGTTGGACCATATAAATAGGTAGAGCTGTCAGGGATCAACCGAGCGAGTTGAGTGGAGGGTCGGCGCAGGTGATGCGACTGCCGAGTGTTTAAGGGAGGTGACCTCAGTGTCCTTTCGGCCAGCACCATTCAAGGCCCTGTGTGACTGACCCTCTCCCAGCAACTGCGTTGCTTCGTATTGCCTTTTCCTCGGGCGTTTCCCTCTTGACTTTTCACCAATTAATTCAATAAAAAGACCGTTTGAATGTGGTTTTTCTATATTGTAAATTTACCATAATACCCATATTACATTTGTGGTGCAGATTTGGGGAACAGGGCCCTAAGGTTCGTAGCCCATATGCAGGGACGGACACATGGCATCGAAAAGTGAAAATCACTCCCCTCAAAAAAAAAAAGTGTAAATCATTTTTTTGATGCCATGTGTCTACCCTTGCATGTGGGTGACCTTAGGTATTCATTAAGGGGGCTCACTAAATCCGCACCGATGAAGAACTAGAGCGTGGACTTCCCTACAGGATCCTCTCCTGCTCACGTATTCGTGTGACTTCAGGAGATGCCCAACCACCCCCAAAAGTGACTTTTTACTCTCTTTTCTAAGGGTACGTGTGCGTCTCTTTAAGTCACAAGAATACTTCTAAACTGGAGAAGACCTCGGCTTGTGGCATTGAGGGTTATAGAAAAGGGCCTAACGTCCATAACCCACGGCCCACCATATGAAGGGATTCCACATTGGGGATCCTACTGGGTCAAAGTCATTGTGATTGGATGAGCAGAAGCACTTGATCTTATTGTTTTCACGAAGATAGTTGGGAGCAGAGATGGATAGTACGGAAAAGATTGTTAGATCATATTACATTTTAACGTATGATTCCTTTTGGTGGGACCCAGGGATTGTAGCAACAACTATTGCATGGGAGCCACGGAAGTTTGAGTTTGATTTTCACTGCCACGTAGTCTCACAAATTACAAAATGAACGGACTCATTCATATCTCCTGACATGCCGATTTCATGTTACGTCTTTGGGAGAAGACACGTTGGGAGTGCCGATTTTATGCTACGTCCTTCGGACAGCGCCATATCAAGTGCACCACACTCCTGATGTGAATTGATTCGGTCCCCCGAGTGATCGACAAGTAAGGGATGGGGTCCATCTACTTTTTTAGAGTGATTTTTGAGTGTACCATCACCCTAAAAAAAAAAATAGATGGACCCCACCCGTTTGTGTCTTGCCTCAGAACCACGCATGCAAAAGCTCATTTAATGGATCCAATTGGGCTGGGGCTCAGGATTAGTGACGTTTATTAATGAACATCGCTTCTATTCAATGAGTGGATTTAAAGTGATAAAGACTGTTAAGCCCCTAGACCTCTAACAACAATCAACATTGAAGGTCTTCAGCACAAAAGATGCAAGGATTGGATCGTCTTTTGGGCAATGTGTCTCCATCAACATTTCTATGATTGGAAGAGTGGAGCAGGGGTCAAGAAAAACAGAGGGGAGCGAGTTCAACCAGTGACTCACATTAACATCTCGAAACGCACCGAGTTGACTCAGCCGAGTCTTAGAATTTTCATGAAGATTGCCATTTCCAACCCAACCAAAAGTGGGCTTGTTTAAAAAGTCTTTCCACAATCGTTATGCATTTATAATGAATTTACCAGATTACCCTTATACCATGTCCTGTATGTGTAGGGTTTTAAAAAAAAAAAAAAATTGGTTTTTTCACCAGAAGAGTTAGAGCCACCAATCATCAGGAAATCCTAGCCACCTAATTTACTGACATTTTCCCCAACTTTAACTTGATAATTTGGTAGCCATGTAAGGTGTAGAGTAAATTGGGTTAGGCTGCATTAAAACTGGTGCACCCAAAAGCTGAATCAAAATCACGGCTCTTCCTCATTCAAAACGTTTCTCCTTTCTACACAGTAAAACAGCAACATATAGAAGGTATCTTCAGCTCATTTGTAGGAACTCAAGGGTATTTTCTTACCCGATCAAAATTTATTTCTTTATCCCAGATATGTCGCTGACCTTTCTTCTCTGCCCATGTCTTTATTTATCAGTCCCTCTCTGCCTTTCCTCCCTCACTTCACTTCTTCACTCTTGCTCCTTTCTCTCCTTCACTACCTCCTCTCTTCTCAATTCTCCACATCTCCATCTATAAATACACTTATAAGAAGCTCAAACCTCGACCTTCTTTGCCTGCCTTTGCTCCAAAATGGGACGATCTCCTTGCTGCGAGAAGGTGGGCTTGAAGAAAGGACCATGGACACCTGAAGAAGACCAGAAACTCTTGGCTTATATCGAAGAACACGGCCATGGAAGCTGGCGAGCCTTGCCTGGGAAAGCAGGTGACCTTTAGCGACCCTTTCTTTGAAATTTTAAAGCCAACTTCTTGGTTTAATCTTGCTATGTGTAGCTAGCTTACCGAGTTCTTTTGCTGTCTGCAGGCCTTCAGAGGTGTGGCAAAAGCTGTAGACTGAGGTGGACTAACTACCTGAGACCTGATATTAAGAGAGGAAAGTTCAATTTACAGGAAGAGCAGACCATTATTCAACTCCATGCCCTTCTAGGAAACAGGTGAACTATTGTTTCATGATAGTTATAAAACCCTTACTATTTTTAAGTGTTTTCCCTTCTATCTATCATATTCTTCAATTCTTCAGTTAATCAATTAGGTTCTGAGTCTCTTTCTTTTGTTGTTTTCCCTCATTTTCGTCAGGAATATATGTCTTGATCTTAAACTTGTTTCCATTTTGGTTAGGAATTGAGTCTACTTAAAAGGGTTCTTCAAGTGGGCGCATTCTTATTTTACACAAATTAGTGACTTTAATTGTCTAATTTGAATTAAAGATCTTCAATTGAGACTCTTCAACATTCCAATTAAAATGGGTTTTCTAGTGTTAGTCTCAGATTTTCATCTCCTGGGTTTCTATGTTTTTTTTTTTTTAGGTGGTCGGCCATAGCAACTCACTTGCCCAAGAGAACTGATAACGAGATCAAGAACTATTGGAACACCCATCTCAAGAAAAGGTTGGCCAAGATGGGAATCGATCCCGTGACCCACAAGCCCAAGAGAGACACCCTAAGCTCCGTCGACGGTCAACCCAAAACCGTAGCCAACCTCAGTCACATGGCTCAGTGGGAGAGTGCTCGGCTCGAAGCCGAAGCCAGATTGGTCAGAGAATCCAAGTTGAGGTCAGCCTCCTTCCAACATCAGCTCGGCTCCTCGATTTCAGATTCAGCTCAGCTTCTCAACAAGACGGCGGCTCCACCTGCGCTGCCTCTCTCTCTGGACGTCCTAAAAGCTTGGCAAGGAGCGTGGTCAAAGTCGATGAAAAGTGGTCTGGTTTCAGGCCCCGGCGGCGCCATCGACTTAGAGTCTCCGACGTCTACATTGAGCTTCTCCGGGAATACTCTCTCAATCCCAACCGTCGGCTTCGGTGAGAACCTAAAGGCTGCCGTCGATTTCGTCGGCAGTTCGGGCACGTGCGAAGGCGGGATTACAAAAGAGGAAGGTGAGGATAATTGGAAAGGTTTGGGGAGAGCGACACGTCTGCCAGATTGCAAAGAAAGAACAGAGATCTCGATGACTTTCACGGCCGGTCTCCACGACCTTGTGTTTGCTGTGGAGGGCCCTTGGACACCGGAATCTTCGAAGACGGAAAACGGGCACGTGCCGGTTTCCAACTTCATCGACGGGTTCACTGATCTTCTTCTCAACAATTCCGACGATCATAACTCGTCCGACGGAGGTGCAGATTCCGATAATGCTGACGTCAGCGCCGGCGGGGAGGGTGACGACTATGAAGAGAATAAGAACTACTGGAACAATATACTCAACTTGGTAAATTCTCCTCCATCGCCGGTCTTCTAGCATCGCCGGAAGCCATGGCCGGAAAAGTGACCCACAACAACAAAATTATTATTAGTCACTCGACACGTAAAGCTGTATTATCTGTCAAAGTGAGATTAAATGGTTTGCACGTTATTTAAAGTCAGCTTTCTCGGCCCTCTGTAATCTCTCCACGTTATGAAATGAAGAACGTACTGGGCACCTAGAGATGTAACCCTAGACGAGTCGTGCAGAAAACTTTTTTTTTTGTTCTTTTCTACTTAACTCTGCAATATTATTTGTTATTTATATAAAATGATTACTATGTTGCGTAATATTGACACGACATGTCCAATAGAAGATGTATTAATGGATCAACTTTAGTGCTCCTGGTTTCATGTCGCATTCTCTTCTCTCCTCCCCCAATTCTCAATTTATTTTCTGGACCATCGATATGAAACTCTAGCTTTTGGGTACCACAATATTTATCAAGGGCTCCCTGCTAACCTGCACCTAGGGTCTTCGAGGGGAAGGGGGTGCAGCAAGTACAACCAGGAGTTGTCACTTGTTCCCAAGTTTGCAAGCTGGTAGGGGAGCAAATGTTCTGTAACCAATGTGTGATCACACCACGTGCTCACATGTGGGGTGTATAGGGTTAAAATCGTCAAGTAAGTGTTCAAATCAATAGTAGTTGCCCCAAAAGCTCTAATTCCAAAAACACATCATGTGTCAGCTTATGTATGCGTCACACAGTCAGAACATTTGCCCCGAGCCGGTCAATATAGATTGGGACAATATAAGGTCGTTGCAGCTTGGATTTTATAGGCTGACCCTATCCTCCTCTAACCTCTGCTGATGGCCAAACGGTGGAAACGTAAATCACTTCTGACACTGTTGTGGCCACCCCTTCACCTCGGCGGAGGTTATCGTTGCGAACAAATGTCTTGCCCAGGATTTTGTATGTCCTGCCGTGCCCTACACAAAGACTGGGTGCATAAGGTTAAAACAGTAAAAACAGTTTTCAAATAAAAAAAATAGATACACAACAATTAATGGGGTGTGTAGGGTTACCCCCCCCCCCCAAAAAAAAAAAAAAAAAAAAAAACCTATTTAGAAGCACCAAATTCAAAAAACCATCTCATGTCAACCTGTGGTAGAGGACATGCATGATGGGACATACAAAATCCTGAGCAGAACATTTGCTCTCTACGTACATACATACTTAGTCGGTTGTATGTTAAAGCTGGATGAGCTGAGTGTCATTTTTGTTGAAAAAGTTCCAAGAGTAAATAAATAGGTATTTGGGTACATTGTATCATCCCTAGCAGACAATAGGGGAGAAAACATGCCAGTACAAATCCAGTACTATTCTTCACAAAGGGTATTTTAGTAGATACATGGGTGGCTAGCTACTATTTTTTCGCTATAACATCCTTCTTGAATCTCTAGGGTAATTACCGAAGCATCCTTTGTGAGCATGTGTCACGTGTTGATTGGTACTAGCGTGATTATATGAACTGGGTAGCCTCTAATGTTGATGCCATCGATGATTACTCAACGTCTATATTGCTGGGATATTTCATTAAATCAACTTCACGTGGCTTATTTTTCGGTCTCCTCCGAAACCGGGAGTGATTAAAGTAAATTTTGATGACGCGTTTCTCCAACAGAATTCCAAAGCTAGCCTGGGATTATCTTTAGAGATGTGTGGCTGTTCACTTAGCTTTGTCTAAAGCCCTCGTATTAGGGTATCGTTAGGTAGTCATTGAAGATTACAATCTTTATATTATCTCTCCTCTAAGAGATGATATATCCTCTTGTCCTTTAGTTATGAGGAATGCAATCTAGGATTGCAAGATCTTGGCAGAAAAGTTAATTGGTATTTCCTTCTCTAAAAACCAATATGCTCATCTTTTAGCTAATCAGGGTCTGTTCTCCTATTGTATTTCGTCTTGGTCTATGATTCCTCCCATCGGGTTGGAGGACTCTTTAAAGTTTGTAATTGGCCCCCCAGGAGCCTCCCTTCGATTTAATATATAGTTCTAACTTCTTTTAGAAAAAGAAAACCTTAATCCCAATAATCTATTTCTTGCCCCTTGCTCTCAATAATTGTTTAAAGTAATAATTTTATGAAGGCTTTTGTTTTTGTCCCCTAAGGAAAAGCTTCTGCAGAGCAATTTATTGATATCTTTTTCACAAATAAATCTAAATTATGCAATAATAACTTCTATTACTTAGACTCAAATCAAGTAAAGAAAAGGTTCGAATTGGATGGTTTTTTTATGATGGTATATATGGCTCGAGACAACAAATATCGAACGACCCAAAAAGGTCGCCCATGCCGACCGAGAATGACACTTGACACGGACACTGATCGAGACCGACACATGGCATATAGACGAGTATCAAGCACCTACATATTTTCCCGATTGAGACTACCAATTGAGAATAAACTTCACATACCATAAGAAACCAATTAGATCATCCGACCGACCGTCAAAAAAGACATAACGATGATAAATGAAAAGTGACCAAAGATCACAACCAAAAATCACACCACCACACGGGATCTTTTTCCACACTCCTGGTACAAAATCGGGAAAAATCCCTAAAAACAAGCCTATATAAAGGAAGGCACCCATCAAAAGAAAGGTATGAGAACAATACAACATTCTAATGACTTCACTGAGGATGTTTGATACTAACTTTATCATCGGAGTGGTGTAGGTCAACGCCACACTAGCATTCCTTACCATTTGTTTGCAAGTGTGCGCACTCCAAAGTACTTGGAGGATGTTGACCAGAGGATCATCTAGGTGAAACTGGTTCACGACTATATCAGTTTTTTTTTTACTTACAATCATTATCCAAGCGTAACTTTTCTATTTGTGATCCAATATCACTAACATGCAATGTGCCTATCCATTTAAGAAAACAACCTACTTGAAATCATATAGCGAATGTATCCTATTTTTCTTAATCAACTGTTTGGGAATTCTCATACATTTATTTCCTCAGCATGCAACACAGAAAAATAGTAGGACCCTAAAATAATCCAAACTTCTATGGAAAATCTTCAACCCCCTCTACCTCTTCATTTTCTTGATACTCTTTCTTACCTTGAATAATTGTCCATGATTCACTTAGTTTTAGGGGAATGAGAGCATTCATAGGCTCTATTTGAGGCATCTTCTCAACCGAGTGTTTTAAAACTCAGTATGTTAGATTCGGGGATTGGTCAATCCACTTGATCGGTCAGATCGCCTTAGACCGACTAGTAACCACAACATAACTTAATTTTTGACTCAGTTACATAGCCTAATTACTCGTTAACTCAGCTAAGTGTACTCAAGAAATCAAGCTATTTTACGTAGTTTCGGCATCTTATTTTATATTTTACTTTATAACTTCTAGTATTGTTCATATAAGTTTCATATATATTTTTATTTTATTTACATTTTTTTTATTTGAATAGATGTTAACAATTTAGAACAAGAATAGAGTCTGAGTTCTAAATTATTGCCTCAACATCATCTTGTTTCAGGACAATTAAACGAAGGCTGAAAAGCAATCAATTGGAAAGGTTTGTAAACATCAAAAGTTGACTATGTGTATATTGACTCAATTGACATGCATTTTCTCCTAAATATTGGGTTGGCTATCTACTAGTCACCCTAAACATTTCGTGCAAGAAGAAGTTGACAGGATGCATCATGAATATCGGGTGGCAAAGTTTGCAATGTTATGGTGGATAGTGGGAGTTCTTAAGAAAATTTTAAGGGATCATATCTGTTTGAAAGCACAATTTGGTGGTTGCTTTCTTTAAGATGTTAATCGTCTTCTCTCGATGTAATAAAAGTTTAAATGATTAAGTCTCCATGATACAATCTAGACACATATTTCTTTGTTCCGTATCTTGTTTGCATTCCCTTAGTATGAATAATACCACTTTAATACAATAATACTCATAGATAGAAAATGACACAATAACATTACAAAATTCTCTAAGAAAGATAACTTACAAATTAAAAAAAAAAAAAAATTCCCTCAAATTCTCATTCAAAATGACACACCCCTTATTGATTTATATATGTGTATCATAGAGCTACTGGATGGGTTATTAAAGTCTTATAACAGTCAAATCAACCATTTGATGATTTTAAATTCAAAAACTAAAACTTTTGTAACAACAAAATTGAATTTGTTCAAATGTATATAAAGGTCAACCAAAATAATGTTAAAATGAGTTTTGAAGTTTCAAACGGATGTAACAGCTCTTTAACCAATAAATATTATATTAAAAGGGTTTTTTGAAACTTACAAACGCATGTAACTGATTTTTTATCAATAAAATATTATTACATAATTAATGCATGAAATGAGTTACATAATCAAATATACTATTTTAAAATTAAATAATATATACTAACAATTCTCTCTAATTTTAAAATAATAAAATATAATTTGAACATTTAAAATTTATATATAAAATGAAGGTATATAATGATTTGAACATTTACTTGTATTTGAATTTTTATGTAAAAGGATATATAGTGAACTATGTCTTGAACTATATAATTACAATACACCAAAATTCAATTCTAAATACACAATTTTAGTGGTGTTTATCAAGACTTATACATTACAGTCACGTGTACATATTTTGTTTATTATTGTTCTAAAAACAACCCAAGTCTCATTGGAAGTGACCATATTCTCACTTTGATATCAGTAAGTTTATCTAAAGTGTCATTGTAACTTGACCCTTAATCTTTTAAGATTTATAAACTCATTAAAAGTCTCATTAAGTCAACTTCCACAACATTACAGTTTTAAAATTTTTCATTAAGTTTATGTCATAGGAATAGATAAGATGAACTATTCTTCATCTTTTATTATTTAGTTTTCTCACAAATTATTCAGTGATTTATTATCCTATTGAACTATTTCGGTTAAATTTTCAATCATCGGTATTTTGTTTTATAGGTTTTAACCTTATTCCTTTTGATGTTTCAGTTAATATCTCTCTTGTAAGGCCTTTAATAAAAGTATCCATCAAGTTTTCCTTTGACTATATATAATTTAGGGCTTTTCCTTTGACTACTAAGATTTCTTATTGCATGTAATTCAAAAAATCTCATTTTTGACACACTATTTCCAACAAAAATATCATTATTAGACAAAATAAATCTGTCAAATTAAATAAATTTTAAAATAATATATATTCACTGAATTTCCACAATTATTTTTTTTCAAACTTCTAGCACATGCTACATCCTATAAAATCACAATCTCTTTTTTTTTTCTCAAACTAAATTTCAACTCAGTATCACATTTATTCATTATTATAGTCATATCCGAATTTCCCATAATCTCAATCACCAATGCCACAATTTTTTTTATATTCATTTAATTTTTTTAAGTTATTTCAATATTGATATTTTCTAAAAAAAATGACCAATATTCTCTCTCTCTCTCTCTCTCTCTCTCTCACACACACACACACACACAC
>JAOXJP010247154.1:0-22457 GCA_025762735.1 Platanus orientalis | reverse complement strand
GTTTGGGATATAGGGAAGAGAACTTGATGTTTCTTCCTATGCTAGAAAGCATTTGGGATATCAGAACAAACTTGTTGTTCCAATGTTTTGTAGCATCTTTGGATTTTATCCTTTTGATTCTCCAATTAGGTAAAGATTCGAGAGAAGTCTACCTCAGCTTTGATGTGACCAAGAAAATTTTCTTTTAAAGAAATTTCTTTATTCAATTCCCCTATAAGATAAATTCTAGGTTTGTTGGTGAAGTTGAACAAAACTTTCTTTCCTTGGATTTTTTAAGTGATTCGTTTATCAGTTACAGAGAATGGTTTGAGCATCTAAAGGAAAGGAGTTCCTAGAATCATATTTTGCTTTAGGTTTTTAACCAAAATAAAAGTAGTTTTTAAACAAACTCCTCTATTACAGATATGAACATTCAAAATTTTGTAGTCAACTTTTAGTCACTGATAATTTTTAGTTGTGGGCTTTTGAGTTGTTTTCTCAAAGTATTTTTTTGGAATTAATCCTTCTTGGACATAATTAAGATCTACACCAGAGTTGATTAATTCAATGGTTTTTAGCTCAAATTCTCCCTTAAATTTAAGAGAGGAGTTAGAATACCATTTTTGGCTTTCTAGTTGAGAGATCATTTCAATGGTCTCTTCATCCTTTTGGACTCCTGATTTTTCTTTCGCATTTTCAGGAATCAAGGAAGTGAATTCTTCCATTAGATTTTCAAATTTTTACTCTTCATCCCTTTTAGGGAGATCAACCTGATTTGATAATTTGAGAACTTGAAGTCTGTTCTTGATTTCTCTAATCTCTTTTTGGTTTCTTGTATTTCTTGTTGAAGAGAAAAGATAGAGACTGGACAAGCCTTTTGTCCCTGATTAAAACACTTCTTTAATTCACTTATTTTATAAGTTTTGGGATCTGGTTTGGTCTTTTGATGAGAACTTTTAGTTCTTTCTAAGAGTTTTTCTATTTGTTGTTTCTTTTGAAGAGGGATAGAAATATAATTGATTAACTCTACCATGAATTTTTCATCAGAGGTAAGCACATTGATTTTTGAATCACTTTCAGTTTTCGAAAGGTTTTGACACTCATTACAAAAGCAGAGATTTTCACTATCATTTTTAGATTCATCGGCCAAAGTTTCTTCAGACCTAATTTCGTTTTCTTCATTTGAGTGTTTTAACTTCTGAAGTTCTTTTTTCCCTATGCACTTGTTTGCATAGTGTCCCTTCTTATTACCTTTGAATCAAGGAGGGGATTTTTTGACCGAATTTTTGTGAAAATATTTTGGATTTTTGTTAGTATTTTTTAAATATGTTTTTATATTGTTTTCTGAAAGAATTTTTGTTAGAGCTATATTTTTGAAAATTTTTATTTTTATTTTTGTAGGAAAAATATTTTGGTTTTGGTTTGGGCCTTCTTTGAGAAGGTCCTTCTAAACCAAATTGGTAACATAAATTTCCTAGTTCTTTTCGAGAATGTAAATTTTCTCATTTTATCTATTTTTAAGTTTAATTTCTATACACATATTAATTCCTACTTCATTTATTTTTGAAATTATTTCTCTATAAGTTATTCTATTCAGACTATTTTCTCCGTATTCTTAAGCTAAGCGTTGCCTAACCTTTTCAAAAAAGAATTTTTGTAATCCTACAATGAATCTTTCTTTCCAATATTCTGCGTTACAAGACTCTAAAGAAAAAACTTTAGAAAGAAAAATGTCTATACCATCTTAATTCAGTTAGAGATCTACATCTAAGTTTATGTAGTTGGACCCTAATTCTCTCACTAACATCAATGCTTTTTCCTACAAAATGTTGAAGTATGTTAGTTAATAATGTATATACAACATTTGAAGAGGTTTGTCCTAGATTGTCTAGGATGGGTTGACCTTGATTATCTCTTTTGACACTCTGTTGGATTTAAAGCCTTTGGGCTTCTGTGAGATAGCAAGTCCACCAACCCTGCAATTGTCCACTAAAAGAAGAGGTGATGAGATGGACAATTGTAGATTCAGTGTTATCCCATATTTTACAGGCATTGGAATACACAAGCATATTATAAATAGTATTCCAAATTTGATATGCTAATAGACCATCTATGTTCCAATTGTACAAAGATGACCCATCGAATTGCATCATTTGATGATAAGGAATCTCTTCATAAAAAACATCAACATGGGTTGGTTGATGGTAGTAGTAATGTGAATTTCCTGGTGCTGGTTGTTTGACCAAATTGTTGACATTAGGATGAGTATCAATTTTATTGATACGAGATTCTTGAAACAATGAACTACTAATACTTTGAGTATCTGATAGTTCGGAGGAAGACTCAATATTAATGACTTGAAGATTTTTTGTAGAGGAAGTTTCTCCTCTATTAGAATTGGTGCTGAGAGAAAACCCTTTGAGTCTCTTAGTGAGCTCATCAGCAAAATCATGGGTGAATTTGAAAGGTTCTTTGGAGAGTTTGATATTTGAGGGTATCTCTAGTGATTATCATTGGTTTCTCTTTTAGAGGTTTAATGTTGGGATTTTGTTTTGAGGCAATTTGTGGGCTTACCACATTCAGAAGAGTTTCGATCCTATCAATTTGTTTTCTAATTGTTTTTAAGATCAGATTGGAATAATTGTTTTGTTCACAAACAATAGTAATATCCCTTTTTGTTGTGTTAATGTTTCTAGATTCTTTTAGTTTATGAGTAACAATCAGGGGATTTTCCATGACCGCATCCTTCCCAAAAATTCTTGATTCATATGGAGGGTGAACCGAGTCGACAATTTTTACCGATGTGGTTTTCCACTCATTAAAGATTTTCTCCATTAAATTTAACTCTTTTTTGGATCATGAATTTCATGAACCAGGTGAAAAAAGGAATATTTTTTCCCTCCTTTTCCATTTCTTCATACCAGATTTGTTTAATACAAGTAGCTTGCAGGTCATCAAATTTTGTAAAGAACTTTCTCTATTCAATCTATTTTTCTCAGAATCAAAGTCATTTTTAGGATTTCTTTGTTAATTTCCAAACTTTCAATGACATTTATATCTGTAAAGTTTCCTTCTGTAGGAGATGGAGGAGAATATTATGTTTTAGAGGCATGCTCCCTTTTAGGGGAATATGAAGCATAATTTATATTGGTTGGTTCTAGGGGTTCCTGGATGGGAATTTCTAGAGGTATGAACCTAGTAGACCTAGAAGGAGGCATTTGAGCCATGTGGAAACTTTGGGAAGACCTTTATATAAATGGTCTCGACGACCTAGATGTCGAAGGTCTAGGTGAAAATGAATTTATTCTCACATTTCTTCAGTTAGAGAAGGTAATCTCTGCCTTTCCATTGGGAGTCTAAACTACTCACTCAAGCTAAAAATTCTAAAGATTTTCTTCTCTGTCCTCAGTATGGATGATCCAAGACTCAGGTAATTTTACCTCATTCCAGCTTATGACCTTGGGGACGTAAATGGAATGTCTTGAATTCAGTTGGAATAAGGTGGTGACTCCTGCATCTTTAATGATGTTTGTTTTAGGAGCAAGGGTGTTCATGGATTATAGAATACTCTATAAATGATGGCCAAATTATGTGAATCGGGTAACATTTAAAATCAGTGTGTTTTGATTTTGAGAACAACAACTTTCTTTATGTGGGGATCTGCTAATCTAAGAGGTAAATCAGCATGATAGTTAAAGTAGGCTGGATCAACACGTAGACTAGTTTCTACCAAACCTAGAATTTGGTCTATGTATTCTTCATGTTTGGTATCTCTAACTCCTATTAGGGTAGACATTAAATCCTTTACTTACAAGCGATTTTACAGCTACTTGTACAAGTCCAAAGTGAAGGCACTCGTATTTTTTCTTCAACCCTTTTAGGGTTTCGTTAGACAGAAGTTGAATATGTTCGTCCTTAGATGAAACATAAAATGTTTTTTCTTTTGTTTTGACCAGATAATCAGATTTAAATTCAAAACTTCCATATTTATACACTTCCCTTTTAGAGACCTGAGGGATACTCCAATTATTTAAGAATAATTCTATATTAGCAAAATTATTTTCACTACTATTAACAATAGAAGAAGAATAAGAACTAGAAGACTTGATAGAAAGAGCACGAAACATCTTATCCATGGTGATATAAAACAATTTTAACCAAATGACTTAAATACAAGAGGCAATCTCTATTTCAGTACTTAGATCAACGATTTATATGACCAATAATGCCCTAAAAACCTTCTACGGCTAAATAAGACTTATGTCAAAATGTAACAATGACTAAACTAGACGTTATTTTAGAAGCTTTACTTCAAGAAGCTTTTTTAAAGCTTTTCTTGTAATAAAGAAATTAGATTAAACATGGCTTTGATACCATTAATGATAGAATTTTCATTAGATGTGATCTTCATTAACATGCTAGCTATTATAAAGTAAATTCAAATTAAAAAGTGGAGTGAAAGATGAAAATTACAAAGGGGATTTGAAAGTTTATAATTACGTAGTAGCAAAAATGAAAATAAATAAATAACTTACAAATATTTCAAGAGGAAGAGAGAAAGGTGGAAGCACTCCGAAAAGAAAGCACATTCAAACTTACAAACACTCAAAAAAGGAAAGATTACAAGAGCAAATTACAGAAGGAAAATTGATAAATTTTGGATGTTTTATGAAGAGGCGAGGGCCTCAATATATAGGCAAGTGGAGCAGATTTTATCATTCTTAAAGTCTAAGGATTTCATCTTGGTTTAATTTTAGAAGATTTAAGAAAGATTCCCTTCGAGGCAACTTTTTGCCGTTGAATCATGAGGAGCATCTTACTATTTACTTAGACTATTCTGACATTTTGTCATCATGAGATGTTACTGTAGCACCGATCACTGTTCACATACTGTAGTAAATTCCTTCTGTCAAAGTATTGTAGCAACAACTTTGTCTTTTCATCTTTTAACCTATAATTTTACCTATGGTTGGTTGGTGACGTGTCCTAGATAAGGATGGAGTTCATTTGCACCAATTTTTAAAGATAGACTTTTAGTCTATAGAGATTTGTGCAAGCACGTGACTTGGGGCTGAATGTTATTGAAAGGGCAATTTTTAGCCTATGGTAAGAGAATTTTAATGGTTTTAAAAGACTTTTAGTCTTATAATTTTCAAGATGAGTTCTTTTTAAGAATCATTTAAGTGACAGGAGACTAACCCTTTTAGGATTAGGAAGAATCAAAAGGAACCCAAAACAAACACTATAGTTTTTTTTTATCTGTGTTCTCCATCACGGCCCTGAAGCATTTACCCAATTGAGACTGGAGAGACAGGAGTGGACAATACTTCATCATCAAATTTGAGCTGAGTGAAGAAGTTGTCATTATCATTCCCCAAAAAAATAAAAGGAGATGAGCAATGAGAGATGGATGGTGAGTTTTGAGGAGGAGCAAGGGAATATAATTCCTAGATGACTCTCTGGAGGGTTTTATTATTCAAGCTTGTTCTAACTCTTTTCCTTTATACTCCACTTCCTTTGCTTTATTTATATATTTACAACCCATAAGTAAGAATTCATAAATATACAATAATTATGGGTAAATATTTTTCTTTTCCTCATACATAGATAATAATAAAATATGCCAAAAATTCTGAAAATTGATAATATTAAGTGATTACATAAACATAACTTTAACCAAATCAATAACTTAGCCTAAGTTTAAGTGGTCAATCTTATCGAAAAAAAGACTAGGTTTGGATGAAAAATGGGCTTGGGGGCCATCTTAGATCTGCTTAAAATTTTAAAATAAACTAGCATGTGAACCCATGCAAATTCATATGGGCAATGCAATTAGGGTTATATTTGTTTAAAAATCGTGGGTGTAAAAAGTGTCAAAAAAACACAAAGAAGATGGATGGATTATACACACCCCAGAGACAATTCTACAATGAAAGTAAATGAATCACACTTGTACCCACATCATAAACAAATAATACTAAATTTTCTCCCTAGAACCATATCATATAGTTTATAGTTGCTTCACGCAAGTGCCCTGCTCCTCAAAGGATATAAGTAGGTCTATGAATTGCCAGAAAGTGAACTATTATCCATTGAAGTATCGCCTCCGAAGAAATGGACAGGCATTAAAGTGCAGTTGTCTTTGAAACAAAAAAATTTAGAAGGGTGTTTAACCTCATTGATTGGTGTAACATCAAATTTCGTTGCTTTCTAATCGAAGTTTTGAAACTCAAAGTGTATCAAATTACCCAACCTTTATTATTTTATGCAGGGAATAATCACTCCAAATCTCAAAAGAGACTTGTTAATTATTGTCATTTAGTAGGCAAACCTCTAATTTCCTAATTGTTATATAGCTTGTAAAATAAGAATGCATGAATGATATAAAAATACAAGCATATGATTTTCTCTTTTCTTCTTTTCTCTTTACAATTCTTCTAAATCTTACCTAGCATTGCCATCAGCTCTGAATCCATGAGCGTATGTCTTCTCTATAATGTTTCGCAAAGCTTTAATAGATGTGCTTGCAGCTAGAGATGATTGGCGTGAACTTAAAGTGTTAGCCATAAGGAAGATGATAAAAATGCAAGAAAGAGAAAGAATGAGAGCTTTGGCCGTATGAAGTATTGCCAAACTGTGAGAGCTAAACTTAAATGATAAAAGCTTGTATGCTTCTAAAAGCTTTGTGAACCGTATGAAATATAGGGCTTTATAGAGGTATGCAGCTTGTTTCCTTCTAGGATTTCATGCATGTTTGGTGCCTTGTTATTAGCTTGCACTTAATGTCTGTGTAGGAGACTTGATGATGTGGTAATACTTGATTGGTTGTTGAAGAGACTTGCATGCTTATGCAACTCCTTAACTGAGTGAGAATCCAACTTCATCTCTTTTTGATCCCTTAATATGTGGGATTTTGCAAATATGATAGAGTTCTAGTTGAAGTTGGTTTCTTGTTTAGATTGCAACTTGCTTATATTTCTAGATGTGTATGGATAGAAAAGTCTTGCATGAGTGGTACTCTTTCCATTAGGTTTTTGGGTATTTTTGGAGTCTAAAACACCTTTAATTGTAATTCTTCAAGATTTATGCCACTTGGAATAGCAATTTTATGATTTTGGGACTGTTCATCACAATGTACCTTCTTTGTGGAGCATTGTTCATCCATCGTGAAGAGCTCTTTACGATGTTGTTTTTTCAGGTGAAGCTTGTTGATATTCTATCGTGATCCACGTGTCCTTCCTGAGGTACTATTCCTTTGCGAGCTGCTTGCCATCACAATGGTCATTTTTGTGCCTTGTTTCGCGAAGCACTATTCAACTTCATAATAGGGTAAATTTATAGTTTTGAGTGCTAACAATTGGGAAACCGTTTAAAGAGTTCATCATTATTGTCTCTCTCAGGTTAATCTCTCTCCTTTGATAAATTGCCTTGAAATGAAGACAAAACCAACAGCTCAAATACTGCAACAGCATGAAAATGGCCTTATTTCCTACTTCCTTGATCTTCAGGCCATGCTCCACCATCTCCCTCATCCCCCTATATAATCAACATAGAGAAGGCACATCTGAATTCATTCCTGTTTTCATGGAAAGCTTACCTGCTGCCATCAAGATATTGGGACAAATGCATTCTCCAATCCTACACGAAACAGCAAACCCACTGAGAAAATATGCATATATCTGGCTAGAAATGTGCAAGGTTTCATGTCTTCTCTAAGCTTAATGTTATCTCTAGCCCATTGGTCTTTTGTCCTCCAGTAGGGTTCCCTTCCTTAGGACCTTGAATAAACCAATTGACCCATGTGTCGTAAGATACCTTGTCTGTATTAAAGCAAAAGACTTCAAAAAATCTCTTCATGGTGTTGGAAAACTCACTGATCATCCTGTTGCATGGGATGTATTCTTCTAACAGCTTTCCCTCTATGGGCAATTTTGAGATATTTATGAACTCCCATAGGGTAACCCCAAGTTCACCATACTGAGTAAAGAAAGTATTGTTGTTAGGGCACCATCTTGATAAGGCCTCCCTTAGCATTGTAGTATGGAAATAAAAATGACCCATCAAGCATTTTATGGCCTAGTCATTCTAGTCACCTTGATAGATTCACCAAAGTTGTCTACGAAATATCCTACCAATGCAATCCAATTACTATCAAGTGAGATGGTCGTTGGGCCACAAAATCTCTTGTTTACCTATCGAACACTCTGCATGTGTATTTTCCTAGTAACGTCCTTATTTCTATAACCTCAAACTCTCCAAGATAAATGGCTTCCAAGGAAGGAATGATAGTGTTGGCAGGAGAATAGTCAGTTGTGCATATGGTTGAAAGTTCGGTTTTAATCCTAGAGGGGGGTGAATAGGATTATAAATTTTTTTTTACTTAAACCCCATTTAAAATTCCAATTTTAGATGTTATGATAATTCTTGGAATTTAATGTATATAAAGATATAGTTCAACTATTTTAATATCAAGTGCAATGCAATGGGAAATCTTAATTTTAATCTTTCAATTAATTTAAGTTCCTAGTTAATTGAAAATATGAAAGATCATATGGAGGATGCAATACATGCCATGTTAAGATAGACAGAAGAGACAATTCACACCACAAGCAAATACACAACACAATATTTATAGTGGTTTCGCACTCGGGCCTACATCCAATTTCAAAGCTCACTATCAAGCTACTAAATTTTATTTAGATTGAATTACGTTACAATCAAGGTTAAAATTCTAAAACCTACTACTTGCAAAGGTAAGCTCTACTCTCGGTGTCTCTGGCAGTATTGCTATGGTCTACACCCGGTGTCTCCGACGGGTGCTAAGGTTTCAAGAAAAATTTGAAATCAATACAAATTACCTCACAAGGCTTGCGTATTGCTTGTTGCACATGAAAGTGGTTGCTCCTTTGTTGAGCTAGTATACCATAACATCCATCAAGCTCCTAAGAGATGCCTCCTTACTTCTTAGAGCTTCACCTAAGGGTTTACTTGAGATTAAGTCCTCTACTTGCTTCCTTCTTCTTGTTCTTCAAATATGGAGTGCTAGGGAAGCACTTTAATGGTTCTTTAATCTTCAATAGATGCTCATAAATGGAGCTTTCTTGGTTTTTGGGAGGATTGAATGCCTTTCTCTCTAAAAGAATCTCTTTTCTTTGTATTTGGTGTGTTCTTGTGTGTTAGAGTGCTCATTTGAGCCTCTCTTCTACTTATAGGGGACAAGCTAAGTTGTGTACCCTTGATATGGCATCTTTCCCAATGGTTAAAAAATTGCAAACACTAGATCTTTTTTTTTTTAATTTTACGATGTTGGATCGATCCGGCTATGTCGGATTGATCTGCACGGATCAATCCAACATCCCTGGATTGATCCGGTGTCTCAGTCAGAGACACCTAAGCTTTGCTAGATTGATCTAGTAAGTTGCAAATCAATCCGCTAAGTGCGGATTGATCCGACACCCCTTAGATCAATCCGATTCCCCTATTTTTCTACCATTTTGCCTTGATCCTACTCCCAAACACTTGGGAACCTATGTAGTTGGCATGGGTTGGTCCATCAGGTCATATAAAGGTCTTTTGTTCATTTTAGCCTTTTTTTATCATGATGTATATACCTTCATATACCTTCCTTGATCTTGATGAAGCTTAAGTCTTCAAGTCTTGAACCATGGCTACTTAGGGACGGATCTATCCTTGGCTTCAAGTGCTTGAACAATGACTTCCTTCTTGGAAACCAAGAACACTTGATGACTATAGACATGACTAAAATTGCAATATGCTTATGCCATGCCTAATCTACCACTCCATGTATTTTACATTCTATGGAATTGAAAATTTACATTAACAATGGTTAGATCAGTGAGCTTACTCTATCATCTTTTTAACTCGACGATGTAATTTGGTGGGTTCAGTGTGTGGGCATTAATGTTTGGCACAACTTTTGGTCAAATAAGCTTCGGCTTTGCACCCATGGATGTCTTTGAGTGCTAAAAGTAAAGACCTCTCTCTCCTCTAAAATGAAGCTGCCTTCTCTTGGCTGGCATTATGTTCTACAAAATTTTAATTATGTAAGTCATACATGTCACAAAGAAGAAGGCATACATTTTTTTAGGAAAAGCTACTAAAATTTGGCTAAGTGTGGTATTTTAGTCATTGGAATAATTTAGCCATGACTGATAAAATTAGTTACAAGTCAAAATTATAGTCATAGTACAAGGATAGTCACGGTGATTAAATACCAGTCGTGATTGAAAGTCTTTGGTGATTAAGTTATGGTGGCTAATGAATTTGATCCCTTAATTATTAATTTAATTCATTTATTAAGTCCTCAGTCATGGGAAAATTTTGACAGAGTCTCCCTTGTGTGACTAACATCTCGTGAATAAAATCACAGTTGCAGACGAAAATCACTCACGAGGAACCCATGATTGGATTAGAGGCTACTCTTCTTATGACTAAATCTGAGGAGTGCCATTCATGACTCAATCAAAGGCAGTTGTGGTTCCAAGCCCTAGATCCAAAAATGAGTCTCCAGACACCCCATCCATCACCGAAGATGATGACTGGAATGCTCAAAAAGATTTTTTGGGAATAAATTGCTCAAAACTCTACCAAAATCTTCAAATAAAGTGTCAAAATGCTCGTAAGAGCAAGGCAAAGATGATTACTGGATTGAAATTACAATATGAAGTCTCAAATACAAAGAAATCAATAAATGAGGTTCAAGCTCAAGAATCCTAAAGAACTTGAAGTTCAATGGATGGAATCTCCAAAGAGAGATATTAGAATAATTGAATGATCATGAAAACAATTCTTTATGAGTTGAAAAAACAAGCTATGATGTGCAAGGAGGCAAGATTGGCAAGAAAAGGGCTTGCATACTAAGAGAGCTTTGAGAAATGGCTCAAATGATCCAAGGAATATGATGAATAGGATTTTATACCTAAAGGAACATTTTTTTTTTTCATTTCATTTAATCAGATGAAAAGGCCTGTCGAAAAGAAGGGAAAAAAGGTCTTTCATAAAGCCATCTAAAAAGACACTTAGTCATGGGTGGTAAACTTGTCCTTTTACATGAAAAAGTAAGGGAAAATGTAATTATACATTAAAATTTGAAAATATGCATTAAATGAGCCATATTCGTGAGCTATAATGCATCATTGTTTAAAAAACTATGCCACGTCAATTGCACAGATGTGGCATGTTTTCAAGGGGGCGTCTATTGATGTAGAAAAAATCTATGGCTTACCAAAATACCCATACCCACAAATGACATGGAAGCTCATGACTAAAGTGGCTTAGTTACGAAAAGTTCAGTCTCTAGGGGTCAATTATGACCACCAAGACAATTGTGATTAATGAATCAGAAAACCCAAAATTGCTATATTTCATCACTTTGGCATGTGGGACCCGCAATTAAGGCAATTTTAGACTCCTAAGACACCTAGGAGACTAATGAAACAACCTAACTCGCTCACAAGCTCCCCAATTCGTACAAGGTTCCAAGAGAGAAGAATCCTACTCAAACAAGGATACTGTTGCAAATAAGTCTCCAATATCTCATCAAATCCTACAAAATACTAGATTAGATAAGAGTAACATGTTATACCACAGGGCTAAGGAATCAATCTCAGCTGTTAACTTAGCATCAAGTTAGGATGAACAATGTATACACAACCACATCACGTCTTATAGAAGATGAAGATAAAGATCAACAACAAACAACAAGCGAATTAAACTCCCAAAAGGAGTCCAGGTTCATTCACCAGTCCATCTATAAAGACCCCACTTCACACGTTGGGCAAACTTTTCACCTATACCTTCACTGCTCTTGCTTTCAAGCATTCAACTTCCACAACAACATTCAAGCCATATGATCAAGATTCCTCCAATCCTCTCTAAGAGATTATAGGTTCTTAAACCTCTGCAAACCCCAAAGATTACAACCAAGGAGCACAAGAATCAAGAATTCATGGCCATGGCTAGGTATGTTGATGTTGTACTACAACAATCTAAAAGTAACAATGGCTATGTTTGCTAACCATAATTTACATTAATGGAAAAGTCCCATTCTTCTCTCCCCTTCTCTCATTCTTTTACATTCATATATGCTTTGCTTGGCCTACTAGTCGTGTAACAAGGGATAGAATTGGAGGTTTGCTGCATCAACAATGGTAGTTGTAATTAACAAACCTTCTAATGCAGGTTTAGAGTGAAAGTCCCCACCACATAAAATAATAAACTAATCCTAAAAGGTTAGGTAATTTGCACATCAAAGTTTTAGCTTTCTAAGCAACAAGATTTGGTGTTACACCTTATATAATTGATCTAAGAGTTGGTTGATCATATTTAAATGTTTTAAAAGATTAACATCTTCTACCATCTTTGGCCGATAGAATAGCCACTTTAGAAATAGCTTGTTGGTAAGACTCTTTCTTATGTAGTTTCTCCAACTTTGTCAAACTTTTCCCATAAACTGGTATCAAATCTTCATCCATGACATTAAGGTTGTCTTTGGCATGCAATCTTGGATAGTGATCTACTGTTAGATAGGGATCTAGGATTGAAATTGTCTCATTTGGTATGTGATCTGCACTGAAATCTTCTAATCGAGTTTAGATTTTAGCTTGATTTAAGATCGTCTTAGAAAGCCCCAATCCACGAACTACTTGATCATGGCTAAAATTCAAAAGACTCTTAGTTTTAAACATCACATGTTAAAAGAATGGATATATTTTGTCTGCCTACATATAGAACATAAAAATCTCTTTCATTTTTCATTTTGGCTCATTCTTTCATCCTGTAGCAACAAGACTTGTCCTCCAACAATCATTGATGTCAAGAAATTATTATCCTCAAACAGTAGTTGGAAATTTCTCTATAGAAAACTCCAAGAGAAATCAGCAATAATCATAAGTGAACAGAGAAAAGAAAAAATCAAATGATTTAGCAGAAACCAAAGGAGTTGTAGGTGAGCAATGATTCATTTCCAGGAATTTATAGCAACCATGATGGAGTTGGAAGGAGAAACTCGCAAATGCTAAGCTAAACCAATTGATCTCAAAAGCGACCAGTTTATGGAAATGATGCTTCTTGATTGTTTCTTCATCCTTGAACTATTCATACACAAACATGAAAATGGGAAGGGAAATGACGACCCCATAATTAATATAATTTTGATGTTGGAAAGTCTTCAATGTGACTTGATATTACTGGAAAATCAGCTTTCATTAATAGTTCTAGAGCATTTATTTAAGTTGATCAAAAACCTGGACTTGGACATGGATCAAGAGCATGGCAGCCCTTCCCTCACCCAACTTGAGTTGACCTAGGACTTGGACTCGGAAAAAGGTGGCCTTGTTTGAAATATGTGTCCTGACAAAACCATTCACATAAAATATAGGCATGATTAATTAATTCTTATTTAATAATAACTTTTTATTCTATCATCACATGTATTTGTTTCTTAATATGAGTAATTATTTGATCTCATGAGATATGATAGGTGGTTCTTACGTAACATAGTAGGATGTCAGACACATTGGAATGTGTGGAGAGATCTGATAATCTAGTTCTTGTAGACTTGAAACTTTACACATTTGGGTGATATTAGATGCATCACTTATAGGGTTGTTATATGTAGAGCTTCTATATGATGGAGTGATATAATCTCAATCACATGAGTGAGACTCTAAGCTTGCATGTGCGTGCATAGAAAAATGCATTACAAGGATCCATTATGAACACACTTGATAAAATATCATTGTCAGGATAAGTGTAGTTCATATTTATAGATTCATCCCTAGACCTAAGAGGTTTGTATTTCTCTAAGTTATCATCTTAGTTATTTTAAGCTACCAACCAATGATGCCTAATTAGAGGCTATATCATAGGTAGTTTGAATATTCTACATGATACTTGAGAGGATGCAAATGCCTAACAAAGAATCCACTATCCTTAAGTGAGAGAATATTTAGTTTATGAGATATGTGATTTAATTGGACATGGAAATCTGATGCTAGTGGTTCTTGATAAAGTGTTTGTCGAATATTTTTAAAATTATATTATAATAGATATATTTAATTTTGAAAATGATTTTATAAAATAAATATTTTTAAATGTCAAATCGATTCATTAAGTTCCTAATGATAATGTTCTAATGACTAAAAGGGTTAAACAGTGATTATTTTATCATCCTGAATGTCATTAAGGAATATTGTGGAGTAAAAGGACATATTTGTGAAATATCTATAAGGAAGGGCTTCATTGTTATTTTCTTATCTTTGGGAGATCAATTACAATATGTAACAGGGATTATTGCAATTAGTAGTGTGCCAGTTTATAATTTATAAAAGATAAAATGTCCTTAATATAGTTTGACTTAATTGAGGATATTGGGCCCCAAAGCCTAAGGATAAAAATCCCATAAGGATCCTACACCTCCTAGGGTTACTTTGGCTTCTCAAATACTCTATAAAAAGAGGTACTCATGTTTAGAATGTGTCCTATAACTTTTTCGAGGTTGGGAGAAGCATAGAGAATTCTAGAGCAAGTGTGGATATTTTGGAGATTGGGTTGGATCATCATCCTGTGTCTAGTTTTGCCATTGAAATACTCTTCTTAATCTTCCTTGATTAAATCCTAGTATTTCATATGGTGATCATGAGAGAATGTTTGTTTATGATCTGAATTTTTATGAAAATTAATCAAAAATTAAAGTTTTTCAAAGAATCAAAACAACAAGCCTTTCCCTCACAAAACTTGCTATGAATTTCTTTGATTCTATGTGATCATCGTTGGAGTTGTTGCTCAAAAACTCTTTACCGACATTGAAAAATACAAGCATTCCTCCACTTATCACACAACATTCTCGTTTGGGAGGCTATACCAGAGGATCCTAATGAAATATCATATGCAATTGCCGTCAATAATCAAAACACCACCACCATATGCCAAAATTTACACTTCTTACCATTCAATGCGGCAAAGCTTCTGACAAAACAAAAACATGGAAATATATACATTGTAATAGAGAATTCTAGGAGGCTGGAGTCAATTTCAAGAGAAAATGGTGTCCAAAATCTTATTGGACATCGCGTTCAAGAACAATAGGGTTCTATAGATCCCTCATCTCAAGCTTGCAGATTATACATATCCTCTTCTATGGAATCTATTGGCCTTTGAGCAATGCAATGATGAATATGGAAGCTGGATAAAGTCTTATGATGTGCTTCTACATAGCCTTATCAGCACCCAAAAGGATTTGAGGTTACTCCGTTATAGATAAATTATTGATTGACTTGAAAACTAGCTAGCTGGCTGAGGATGACTTGAAAACTTCATTGCCATGTTTGCAACAATTGCACTGCATGAGTGTCCTAGATTGGGTGGTTGACATTCTATGGTTCATCTTCCTATGATGATCTCTAACTTAAAAAATGCTAATTTTGATCTTCTTTTGAAGTAGAAAAGTCATCAATTATGTTAATTGCATCACATACATGAACATCATCTCCAAGGATGACCAAATTTTTAACATGCCCCACTGCCCAATAACTGAGTGCTACCCCCTATGGAGATGCATTTGAGAGTTTATAATGAAAATCCTTCATATCATATTACAAGATGAGTTCCCCCTCCCCCCGAAAGATAACACTCTCATCCAACAGAATGTTTCTAATGATGTGTGATCCAATTTCCAATTTAGATGATTTCTTTTACAAGAGTTATATATATATATATCTTAGATAGAGCCTTATACTAATGTCACTATCCTTTTTCTGTCCAATATTGACCTCATAGGACCAACATGCTTTCTTCTACGATTAGAACAACATATGTACAAAGACCAGATCATCTTCTAACATGTATTTGGTTTTCAATCTTGTTATGTATATATTAGATGAATTTGAATTGTGATCTTCAGATTGTATGCCAAATGTGAAGTTTGTATTTTAATCTCTAGATGTTGTTTTGAAAATATTATAGCCAAAGGACTGCCATAATCTGATCTAATATCCTTAAGATAGTAATCTTGTGGTTTGATCATGTTGGGAGTTAACACAGAAAACCTTCAACCTAGCCAAACAAGAAGAAACAATAATAATCAAATTAAAACAATCAAAACCACAAGTACACCACAAGAACACAAAGATTTACATGGAAACCCCAAGTTGGAAAAAAACCATGGAGCCGCAAAGAAAGCTTCACTATTTAGGAAAGATTAAAAGAGTTCTCTCTCAATCTCTCACAAAACCACTATTCTCTAATAATATTTTCACTCTCTTAAACCCTAAACAACTTTAAAGACCTTATATAGAATATACAATTTGATCCTACCATGAAACCTAAGCTTCCTTGCTCACCGCAAAAATTTATATTTATGTTCCATGTAGTCGGCTTGATCTTGGATTGATCTAGGATTGGTCTGAGAGCCTGTCTTGATCCTGGCTCAATCCAGGATTTAATTGGCAATTCTCTGGTGTTGTGTTTCTACAGTATGTGTAATCCAATTGTGTCCAGATCTATCCGACAATGTTGAAATTCACTCGAAAGGTTCCACTTGCCTCTGGTTCTCAACAGACTCCACTCCAATAGATCATGTGATCACAATCTCAAGATTCAAGGTTGCATAGCAAAGACAGCCTAAAAAACACATTATCCACATGACAGAGATGAATTGCATTGAATGCCTTTGTCTCTATCTTTTCACTCAATAATCTGTATCTTTGTGAGCATATTTTTCTTTCCCTGCAATGCCTAGTACAAGCCATGTTACATCAATACATTATTTAACCTTCTTTCCCAAATAGTGGAACTCCCACTTTTAATGACTCTCTACATGGAATTGGATACTGGAAACCTAAACAGCTATCATGACTTGACCTATGGGCTTTAGGAAGTAACCTTGTAGAATATATTTTTTCTTTTTACCCATCCTATTCCTTTTTGCTCACAAACATGAAACAAAAGCTAAGATAACAATTTTTAGCGTAGTGAAACAGCCTGTATATACCATGTGATGGGGTTTGGGCCCAGTCATATTGACAATAATCTTAATGCATTAAACAAAAATCAAACAACAAAGAAATCACAAGCAAGTACAAAGGATTTTGTGGTTTGTCTCTATGGTTTATGTTAATGGCTCTTGTCTGTTCTTCTCTATAAACTAAAGAAATACAAATTACAGTGAATTAGACTTTCCTTTGTTCTAATTGATCCCAAGCTCCAATTAACTTGATAACTTGTTACATCTACAACCCTTTCTCGAAAATACTAAACTAAACCCTTTGACATTTTCTCATAAACCCTAAGAGAGAAAGAAAAAAACCAGTTTTCTCATTATGGATAAACAGTATTTGTATCTATTTTTCATTGCAAGAGAAATTCAAGGGAAAGAAAGAAAGATTGATAACAACAACAACCACCCCTTTTTTTCCCTTGAGAAACTCTCTTATTTAGATAGTCCTTCCCATGACATCCCAACCTTCTCGAATTTGGAGAAGGGAACATAATTCCTTTTAAAAGTTTAAACCTTAGCCCTTCATCCTTCCCCTGATCCAAGGGCTACAAGCTTGGCATCATCAACATTGATTGAATATATTTAATTGTTCTTAAAGATTCACACCTACTTCCATCTTGAACAAGTAAAACTACCACTTCAAATATATATTGTTGGTGAGACTCTTTTATTTTTAGGTTTTCTCCAACTTCTCTCATAAAACCAATGTTGATTAAATATGACATAATCATCAAAACAAAGACGAATTGTGTTGACTACATTCATCTTTATGTCTTGTTATTATCATCATCCATATCTACAAAAGTGACTTTCTTTTCGTGCATTATACAAAACTTGTAACCAAGTGCATGGTTTGGCATAAAAAGATGTGCACAACCATTTTTTAATGCTAAACTATGCACTTTGGTTGTACACAGGTCCTAATAGGACAGAATCCTGAGTTGTTGTATTTCACAACAATATTCTAGTATGAATAACGAGAAAAATAAAATAAATAAGATCAAAGCATAGAAAAATAAGAAATACCAAGATTTATGTGGTTCGGCGATATGCCTACGTCCACGGAAGAGAAACAAACTTCTTAAATATGATAATGTAAATTCGTACAAAGAAGTATGATTTCTAAAACTTGAAAACCTACACCTTTTCCCTTTGTACACCCTCTCTCTTCTTACACTCTCAAACCCTTAAAGAAACCCCAAGAATCCCCTTGAGCGGTTGCTCCTCTCAATCCTCTCTCCTTTTTTTCTTCTTTTATATTAGGGTTTAACCCTTTCTAGCCGTCAAGATTCCCTTTTGTTAAAGGAGTCTAACTCCTTAATAAGTCCCCACTGTTAGATCATATGTGATCTAACGGTTGGAATAAAGCTAAATTTCAACAAATCTCCACTTTAGCTTTATTTCCAACCCCTTGAAGATTTTCTATTGAAGTTAGCTCCACCTATATCTTTGCCAAGACGCTAAACCTATGACATGTGCACCATACTCCAACTTGACTCACATTTTGAACCACTCTGGAGAAAACATGTACTTGTCCTTCTTAATGAACTATGCTCTATATATACCTGGCACGCGCTCTTCACATTGAACCTGAATCATATCTTGTTTGATATCATCGCAAACAACCATTAGCCTTAAAGAACCACTACTACATATACCATCGAATCAATTCGGTCATGATACGATCTGATTCGATTATAACACGGCCAATGCATATGTGTAGTTGCCCTAAGTCAACTCACTTAGTTAATTCTAGAGAAGAACTTAGATCCGTCTTCTTTAACCGTATGAACTGTCTCACCATCATTTGTTACCTAAAAACCCATAACACATGTCTCTACCCTAACTGTAAAAGAGACCTTACACAAGTTTTTGTTATTCCACGCACCCCGTTTCTAGCTACCCGTCGAGGTCAAAGGAACACGATTAATCATCGTATTCCCTATCAGACAATACAAACCATTCTTCATCTCCTTAAGTTTTTCTTCATTTCCTTGCAACATCGTACTGAACTCTGATAATCAAGAACTTATTCTTAATTCCTATCTTCCTTGGCCAAATCTAGTGCTCTGATACCACTTGTATTTCATAGCAATATTCCACTATGGATAACAAAAAGAAAAAAAATGAAATAAGATTAAAGCACAAAAAATAAGAGATATCTAGATTTACATGGTTTGACAATGTGCCTACATCCACAGGAGAGAAACAAGCTTCTTCACTATGAGAATGTAAATCCTTACAAAGAAGTGTGATTTCCAAAATCCAAAAACCCACACCGTTTCCCCTTGAACACTCTCTCTCTCCTCACACTCTCAAACTCTTGAAGAATCCCCTTAAGCGGCTACTCCTCTCAATCCTCTCTCTTTTTCTTTTCTTTTGTATTAGGGTTTAACCCTTTCTAGCTGTCAAGATTCCCTTTTGTTAAAGGAGTCTAACTCCTTAATAAGTCCCCACCGTTAGATCACATATGATTAAACGGTTGGAATAAAGCCAAATTCAAACATGAGCCATTTTGTCAGACTCCCTTAAAGGATGCTTGGTCTGCTGGGTGTCAGGAGGCGGACACATCAGCGTCCAAAAGTGATAAGCATCCCCCCAAAACAAAAGTGTAAATCACTTTTTAGGCACTGATTTGTCCTCCCCCTAACGCCTAATGGACCAAGCATTCGTTAAGGGAGGTGGATAGAATCCTTCCTCTGCTTACATAGTCGTGTATGTCTCTTTTGCAAGGTATCAATGTATAGAATGTTGATATGGTTCCATGAGAAATTTGTTGCAATGGTCACTCCTTTGTCCAAATAAGAAAACATGGTTCCATTTCTTATCCACCAAGTTTGGTTAGATGCAGATTTAATTGAACCTGGCTATTCCTCATCTTTGTGGAGAACTTGTCTAACATACTATTACCGGCTGGGGTTTGGTGCTCCCTCCTAAAGTGCCCGACCTGTCCACACATGAGGGGGGACACATCATTTCGAAAAAGTGATTTACACTTCTTGAGAGGGTGTAAATCACTTCTTGATGCAATGTGTTCCCTGCATGCAGGGGACAGGTTAGGGACACTTTAGTCATGGCACCAAATTCTGGGGTGTTAGTACAAATCAGCAACCAAAATTTAAAGGATAATGCTGCAAGGGCCGATATTAACCATTTAAAGGATATATTTTAATTTATTGAAACAAGGTGAATGATTTCAGTTCCAATATACATAAAAGCAAAAGATAAAAAGACAAAAAAAAAAAAAAAAGGAAATTTCCCAACGATATTAATACGGTCTAAATGCAGATTCTCCATGAAGGTCTAGTGAGGATTTTATACACCGACCCCTAACCTACGCTGCATCTGCCGATAGTCAAACGGGTGAAAACATCAGTGCCGAAAAGTGATTTTCACTTTTTGAGGGAGTGTGAAAACACTTCTGACACTGATGTGGCCCCTTGTTGACCTAGGCGTTTGCATACGCCAAGCGCAGAAAAGCCTCACCGGGGTCGAAACATGATGTGGGGTGGGTTCACTAAATTATTTAAGGTTGACTTACAGTGAAGAATTCTGCTGTGACATTCTCGTTCCCAGCACAGATTCTCTGAAAGCCGTACAAGAAGCACATTTGATGCCGTCGATTTTAAGGATGACTGTCCTGGTTTTCGGCTCCATATCAGATATAATTAGGAGACAGTAACTGCATACTCTCTGAACGTTGAAGAAGAATCACCTCAAGATCATCTTGTCCGGTCGGTTCCATTTCCTTGCCTCGAAATTTAAATCCTTTGAATCCAAATAACGAAAAACAAGAACTTAAAAGTTGATTTTTTTTTTTTGGGTAACTATAAGTTAAGTTATTCTCCAACACCCTACCATTCAAAAGTTAAAAACAAAGATTAATTTTCCGATAATACTCCTAGATGTACTCGAGGGAAGTGTAACCATGAAAAGGACGAGTAAAACCAGAGGGGTAAAAAAATACTTTTGACATCTATATAAAAAGTTTGAATTAAAACTCCAGAAGCTACAAGAAAGTTCATCAAATACCATTTCAGATACATTACCAGAAAATATATATCATTTGGAATATTTCAACCATTTCCTTCCGCCCATGATGAGGGATAGTATATGTTGAACCATATTTCGATCCTCTCCATTTTCTACAAAAATTCTCGACTTGAGTTCTTCAGACATATCATCCAGCTCCAACTCCTTGAGTGTTGTCACTTGCTGCAGTCCTTCTGGAAGTGTCTTCAGTGCGGAGCAACAGATAATTTTTAAACGCTCAAGTCGTGGCATCGCTTGTTCTTCTATTTTCCACTCTTCTAAATTAGGAAAACCATCAATTTGTAGTTCTTTGAGCTGAGGAAATCCTTCTGCGGTGCAGAGCATTTCCTTTCCCTTGAATGTACAAAAGGTTAGTTTGAGACTTCCCAAATGTGGTAGTTTTTCTAGTGTTGCCATCGGATCATGGGTCAGATTGGATCGTAACAAATATAGGTGGGTAAGGTTTGGTGGGAATTCATGTTGCTCAGGAAGATTCTCTAGGCCTCCACGCAGGTGCAACTTGAAAAGATGCGTATGTTTCGAGAGAATCAAAGTTGGCAATGCTTCATCTTCAATACTTTCCAATTTCAAGGATTGGAGGCATTCTAATTTGACAATTTAATCAAGTAATGCTTCCTTCTGTGAATTTAAAACTCCATGTACTCCCAATTTTCGAAGGTTCGTCAAATGGACTAAGCCATCCTTTATCCAATCACCTGCCTCTATACTTGACAAAGTCTGGAGGTTTCTTAAAGAATCAATTCTAAATCGTCCTCTTATTGCACCACATTTCATGCATAGATGTCTTAACTGATGCATCTTACTAATAACACTTGGTAGTACTTGAAGGTATGGAAAACTTATATACCCACATCTTATATCCAGAGTTTGTAAATTGAGAAGCTTACTGATAGTAGATGGAACCCTTTTTAAATTGCTCCCTCTCAGCCCCAAGTACCTCAAATGAATCATTTCACCTATTTCAGTTGGTAACTTGAGAAAATTCACCCCCGGGAGATCCAACACCCTAAGTAATCTGCAGCTTGAATAGAGAGTTTTCCATTGTTCTTTTCCCAATTTCTCCCCATACTTATGTAGGCCAAACTGCAACAAAGAATGGAATTGTGAAGTGGGACGATTTCAAGAAATATACTCATCAATACTTCCATGTATGGTTAGTCGACGCGCTCTAGTTGAAAATGAAAACTCTGCACTCCGATGAACATCATGAAACTTATCTTCCTTTGCTTCCGATACAGAGAGATCTCGTAGAAGATCATGGATTTGGCATGTTTTAATACTCCCATTCGATCTCCTTGTTGACACTTGAACCATACTCCGACCTATCAACTCCTCCAAATAGTCTTCTGCAACTTCCTCTATTGTTCCACTGCATCGCTGTTGTACAAGGCCCTCTGCAACCCATAAC
>JAOXJP010247144.1:0-22457 GCA_025762735.1 Platanus orientalis | reverse complement strand
TCAAAAATTGTAATTCACTTTTTCCCTCCAATAGTGTCCTGCCACCTGTTAGACAGGACATTGGCAGGTCATAAGTGACCGGAGAGGATCCGGTCTACCCCTAGATACAAGCCATTATGCTAAATGAGTCTAAAGCCAAGCTTTGTGAGTCATGAGATTTGGGTTGGACATAGGCTTAGGTCAGGCTCATTAAGGATTTGTTTCGTTTAGGTTTACTTTCTTAAGCTCACGTGAGCCTAGGTTGTAATTTTATACTAACGTAAAAAATAAAACAATAAGCGAGAAGATTCTCCACACCAAGAGCAGGTGTGTCCTCTCACTGGGGTATGGGCTCCATGCAAAAAGTGTATGGGGCCCACATGGGGATGTAATAGGGTGCACCCTACTCTTGATCCCAAGGATCAGGCCCCAAACACTCAAACAGTAATATCTAAATGGGCTTGGATTATGTGAGAACGAATTTCTTGAGAACTGTGCAAACGGTGGCAGGGTTGACGCATCAGCATCAAATAGTGATTTACACTTTTTGAGGGTTCGTTTATCAGTTTTTGGTGCTGATGTATCCACAACCTGATGTGGTTTGCACAGTTCTCATGAAATTAGTTTGCACCTAATTTTCTTCCTAGCCAAATGAGTCAATCTAGACAAATCTGAGCCCATCAAAATTTGGCTCAAGCTTATTTAGGCATATAGGCTAATTTTCAAGCTCCATAAGTGATCTAAAAAGGGAGTTTATATATACCCTACACATATTTCTAAACCCACCTCGGTTAATTTTTTTTTTTTTTGTGTTTTCTTTTATACTCTTTCTTCGATCCCCTCTTTTACCTAAAATACCTATTTTCTCTTTCTCTCAAAACCCACATTTTTTTATGATATCGGCGATGACCCCTCCGAGCAGGACCTGTCCTATTTGGACAGCCCAATCAAGCAGTCTCTATTCAGTTGAAATGTCTGAGTAGGGATTGCCTTACTCAGCAAAGACAGTTAAAAAAAAAAAAAAGGAGAGAGAGAGGGGGGGAGGGAGGGAGTGAAAAAATAACAAAAAGAAGAGGGAGAGGGAAGGAGGAAGGAAGAAGAGGGGACAGAGAGAGAGAGAGGAGAGAGGGGGTGTGGGAGAGAGAAAGAGGGAGAAAGACATAGAGGGAGGGAGAGAGAAAGAGGAGTGGTGTCTGAGGGAGCGTTACAATCACCGGAAAGTCATCGGTGTAAAGTGGAGGTATGAAAAAGAGGGATGTTTTAGGTAAGAGATGGATTATGGGAGGGATAAAATATGAAAAACAAGAGGACAAAGGGGAGTTTAGAATTGTTGAGGTACAAGTAGCAGCCCTAGTTAATTACTGGCTCACACAAACCAATCCCTTTGTTTTTTTGTTAGCCTTGTTGACAGCCCTACCTGACATGGAGTTTAATACCCAAGCCCGAGGCAAAGAGGATAAAAAAGTTCACCTTAGCGAATGCTAACTACTGTTCATTGTCAGTAGGCGGGTACATCAGTGCTGAAAAGTGAGTATGTGCCTCCAAAAAAGTGAAAATCACTTTTCAATGCTGATGTGTTTGCCCCTGACAGGGTACAGCAAAAGTGAGTATGCGCCCCCAAAAAAGTGAAAATCATTTTTCAATGCTGATGTGTTTGCCCCTGACAGGGTACAGCGGTGAGCGTTAGTTAAGGGAGGGATTCATAAACCAAAGCTGGGGGCAGCCATGAGACGTCTCTGTCGAGGGCAAAGTTGTCAGAAGAACGTCCAAGCGCAGAGCCAAACTCTCACTGTCTGTGTTGGTTGTAGCATTTCCCTGGTTCGAAACCCTATATAACAGACTCTTGACGAGGGACAAAACAAAACAAGAGAAAATAAGAAGAGGAAAAATTAGGTGCGACGCAGTAATCTCAACCTGTGTAGAGATTTTTTCTGAAATAGCTTTTTGTTTCTAAATCTTGCTTCTGTAGCTTTAGCTTTCAGATGATTTGATTAGTAACCTCGCAGTTTTTAGGGTTTCAGCTCGGTAAGCGAAGCGAGGAACAGTAGCGAACAGCCCAAATTCGAATTCTATCTGTATGATAAAGGTGAAGGTTTTGTTTTTGATCATAATAGCATTTATTTGTTGTTTTTTTCTTCTGTTTTCATGACAATTTATTGCCTAGATCTGTTTGTTCTCTCTCTGTTCACTTATAATTGTTAGTTAACTTTTGGTCATAGAGATAATTCTTAGAGTTATCTTAAACATAATTCCTGTATTTTATATGATGTTGTCCTTTTTCTTCCACTCTTTGATGTAATATTAAAGGCCATAGATCCAAAAGAAAGAAATATATATACATGAGAGGGATTAAGACATGCCAAGGCATTCTTCCTATTCTGCCATTTATCTAGGGCCAAAATTTGCCATTAAATCATCAATATCTATGTCTTTCTCACTACTATAACCCAATAAATTTTAGCCATCCTACTTTTATTCCTTTAATGCATTCAACTGGCTGGCACCATCTCACTCATTTTCAATGTTGCAGTCATTGGTCTTCGTTGCACATGACCAAACCATCTTAGTCAACTTTTTCTCATCTTATTACCTATTATTGCTACACCTTAGCTCTCATAAATGGATCTGTTTTTTGTCCTTTCCAATTTAGTTTTGTCATCCACCCATCTCCACCGCCTCATCTTAGCCACACTCATTCTATTTGTGTTTGTTTCTTGGCTGCTTAATTTGCTCCACAAAGCATGGTTGGTCTCAAAGCCGTCTTATGAAGTTTGCCCTTCAATTTTAATAGAACTTGTTTATCACACAACACTCTAGAAACATCTCTCTACTTCATTCACCCCACTCTAATTCCATCTCTCTACTTTTCCTTTTATTGATGATTAAACCGAGATAACGAAAATGGTCACTTTGGGGTATCTCCTGGTTATCAATCTTAACTATTCCTTTGTTTCTACACCTATTATTATTAAAATCGCATTCTGCCTATTCTTTTGTAGTCCGACTTATCTTAAAACGTCTTGATTTTAGATTTCCCCCCTATAGTTTTAACTTGGCATATCATCAGCAAACAATATACACCATGGGACTTCATACTGTATGTGCGTAGTCAGCTCATCCATAACTAAGACAAAGTGATATGGGCTCAATATTGGTCTTTGGTGGAAACTGGAAACTTATTGTGATCTCAAACTTACCCGTCTATCTCCCAATTGTCCTACCGCTTCCATTTAACATATCTTTAACTAAGTCATGTATCTACCTGAGACCCCTTTCTTTTTTAAAATCCATTGACTTATCTTTCTAGATACCCTATTATATGCTTTCTTTAAGTTAAAAATAAATAAATAAATGAAAATAAAAATAAAAATATCATGTAAAGGTCTTTCTTCTTCTCTCTTAACTTTTCCATTAATCGCCTAAGTAAGAAAATAGTTTCAGTCTTAGATCTCTAAGCATAATGTAAGCTGACTTTATATGGTACTTCAATTCCACATATTACTTTATGCTCAATCACTATCTCTTACAGTGTGAATGTATTACATATAGGCTTGCTTGATCCCACAATCATTAGTGCAACCCTAAATTTCCCCATGGTCTTATAAGTAGCACCACAATGGTTTTTCTCTAGTCGTTCAACATTTTCTTAGTTCTAATGATCTTGTTGGGATAAGCCATTGTCTGATGCATTTCCAAACCTCAATTAGGATACCATCTGATCCTTTTTTGCCTTCTCAGTCTTCATCTTCCTCATTACATTTTAACTTTAGACAATTTAATCCTACCAAGATAGTATGATCTCCGATCTCATTAATGCTATTGATTCCTCTTAATCCGAAATTCCCTACGTAATCCTTATTTATTAAATTTTGAAATAACTCAACGTTTTTTTAATCTCCTTGTTTGATCCTTATGCCTTCTCAGTCTTCATCTTCCTCATTACACTTTAACTTTAGACAATTTAATCCTACCAAGATAGTATGATCTCCGATCTCATTAATGCTATTGATTCCTCTTAATCTGAAATTCCCTACGTAATCCTTATTTATTAAATTTTGAAATAACTCCATGTTTTTTTAATCTCCTTGTTTTTCACTAAGACTCTTTGATCCTCTTAATGCATTTAAAATGATATAGGTCTTTACATATCCTCTTCCTCATTCCAGGCTTCTAGCAAGTTTGTGTACATTCATATCACCATCCTTGGTACCTAACTTACGATAAAGACAGCTATGCCTTAAACTTAGCCTCATTGTTTTTATCTTATTTTTTAGCACTTTAATCCTTTTCTAAATTTTTCATGTTTATAGTCTTTTGCCAAGCCTTATGTGAGACTTTTTAGTTCTAATGGCTGTCTAAACTTTATCATTCCACCCTTATAATTCTAATGACTGCTTGAACTTTACCATTCCATCACCAAGTTTCTTTAAATGGTTGTGCTTTCCCTCTAGACTCTCCAAGGACCTCTTTTGCTACTTGGGCAATTGATCTCTTTTCTTTTTCTTTTTCTCCACCTCTTATAACTTATAAGAACATCCAAAACAATTAGGTTGCGTTTGGTAACTCTCCCGAGAAGTGATTCTCGTTGCTTTCACTCCCAAGATTCTAAAAGAGGGGAAAAAGGCATTTGGCAAAACAAGTTTCTCTCCCACGATTCTACTCCCAAAAGACGGTTGGGAGAGACTATTTGAGAGTTAAGAAAAGTAATTTCTCCATTTCCTATTCTCGTTTCCCACTCTCACTTGACGATTTGGAAAAATTCGCAGATGCTCGCAGCGAACCCCGGCGATGAAGAAGACAGGTACCTCCTCTCTTCCTCTCCCGCTCCCCTCTCTCAGCTCCTCTCTGTCTCTCTCTCTCTCCTCTCCCACCCCCTCTCTCAGTCCCTCTTTCTGTCTCTCTCTCTCCTCTCCCACCTCCCTCTCTGTCTCTTTCACCTTTCCCGCATCCCTCTCTCTGTCTTTCTCTCTCATCTCCCCAGTCCCTCCCCGCCTCCCTTTCTCATCATCCTCTCTTCCTCTACCGCCCCCCTCTCTCAGCCTCTCTCTCTGTCTCTCTCTCTCCTTTCCCCAGTCCCTCCCCCGCCTCCCTTTCTTAGCCTCCTCTCTTCCTCTACCGCCCCCCTCTCTCAGCCTCCCTCTGTGTCTCTCTCCTTTCCCAGTCCCTCCCCACCTCCCTTTCTCAGCCTCCTCTCTTCCTCTACCGCCTCCCTCTCTCAACTCCTCTCTGTCTTTCTCTCTCCTCTCCCAGCCCTCTCCCACCCCCTTTCTTAGCCCCTCTCTCTCTCTCTCTCTCCTCTCCCATCTCCCTCTCTCAGCCTCCCCCTATCTCTCTCTCCTCTCCCCAGTCCCTCTCCCGCCTCCCTTTCTCAACCTCCTTTCTTCCTCTACCGCCCCTCTCAACCTCTCTCTCTCTCTCTTCTCCTGTCTCCCTCTCTCAGCCCCCTCTTTGTCTTTCATAAGGATGCATTGTTTTTACCAAACATGTTTCTCATTCTGAAATTCACTCCAAAGAATGCATTCTTGGTTGAATCAAGAATCAGGAATTGGGAGATGAAATTCGGGAGAGTTACCAAACTCAACCTTAACCTATGGTATATGTTTAGATTCTTTCCTAGGATAACCTTACAATCCTTACATGTTGATTATTTTAGTGAGAAAATGGTCTATCTAGCTCATATTTGATCTTCTTTTAAAAGTCACCGAATGTTCTCTTTCAAAATATATGTTTGCTATTGCAAAATCATATGCCATTTCAAATTCTAGGATTGCATCTTTTGACTCAATCCTTTGTTAAATTCCGTATCCTCCACCAGCTTTTCTTACATGTCAATTTAAGTCACCTCTTATATATATTCTCTCATCCTTAGGTATTCCTTGATTTAATTAATCCATGGACCATTACGAATCAAAGCTACAGACATATTAAAAAGGTTGAAAGTGGCTTTCAATCCTTCCCATGAGTGAACTTTCAAGTGGATATGGGATGCAAAGGCATATTTACCATTGGGTCATTTATCTTGTTGTTGTTGTCTGTCTTCTTCAACTCTTTCTTCTGTTTCATTAATCATGAAGATTCAAAAAATCTAATTCACTTAGAGTTGAAGACGTTAATTTATTAGGAGCTTGATAAGGCACTCTAAATCAACAATGTAAATAATTGAAAATTACAAATCTCAAATTGGTGTATTATGGAAAAGGGAGTTGGAGAAAGTATTGATAATTTCTTGCCTTCATTTTAACATGATAAAGGAAAATTTGGGTTTTTCCTTTTTCTTGGTTGGTTATTATCTATAAATGTGAAGGGTCTTGATAGGTGTCTTAATTTTCCAATTTGTGGCTGATGCAATACTCTATGGCACATTCTTTTTCTAAGTATTTTGGGGACCATAGATTAAAAATTGACATATTTCAGTGATTCCTCATCATGAAATGTGGCACTAGTGTGTACCAGCGTCGGAGGAGAGGTCCCCTCACTTTGTGGTTCGAGTAGACCATTGGTGGGTCCCACTCGGTTCCACGTGTTGAACATTTGATGGAGCACATGTGCTGATTTTTTATTGGGGTTGTGTGGACTGGTCGGAGGTATCATTCTATTATTTAGATTAGTTTATCTTATGACATTATCTTCTACTTTATCTTTAAGGTTTTAAATAGGGTTGTGATTCCATATGTCTTTAGGACTTATTTTATTTCAGCAATATTATTATTCATATTTACATTAGGAGTCCTTTGTTGAAAATCAAGATTAGTTTTGGATTCAAGTTGTAATAGGAATAGGAGTTGAATTGGGGAACAATCAGGAGTTAGGAGAGCTGGTCGTTGGCTATATAAGGCCAGCAACATTGATGTTTATTTTTACTTTTGAATTATTGAATTTGCAATAAGATATTGTGTTCTCTTGAGCCATCGGCTGCTAATCTCAATCTCCACCAAAGCTTGATTCTTAGGTAGAGTCTTCTTAAGAGAAAAGTGAGGTAGGGTCTTCCTCACATCAAGGTGCTTTCTTCCTTTTCATCTATATTTGGTATTTTCTAATTTTCTGAAATCAAGAAACCATTAAGTCATATCAATATTCATTCTTTACTGGTTTTCTTGAAACCCTCGACCTATAAAACCTTTCCAACACATCTCCTTGCTGTTTCCTCTTGACCTACCCAAGAAAACTCTTCCTTATTACCTGCGGCTAACCCATCTCCATCATCCCTTGCTATCCCTATTCAAGAAACCCAAAACTCGGCATTCCTATACCCTGTGGCACTTCTAAATCCCCAAAGCCTTCACTGTTTCACTTCAAGAACCCAAGGGAATCTCTTTCCCTGATCTGCGGCTTCCCCTTCCCTTGTTCTCTTACTGTCCTCTTGGAAGAAAACCTATTCCCCACTGTTTTCTTGCCCTGCGGCACCCTCAAAGGGATTTTCCTTCTTGTTATACCCTTTTATCGCTGACTTCAGACCTATAAATAACCCTAAAACCCGCCCAGAACTTCTGCTGATATACTTCCCTCTGAAATCCCTTTAAAACAGTTCCAGATTTTAGCTTATCAAACCCTGTTATAGATGCTGACCTGAGCCTTTAACCTTGCTGATTTTCTGATAATTAATTAACCAGAATTCAGGTCCTGTTTTAGCCTCTGTTTTGAACCCAGATCAATCCTATTGCATTCAACCTTTGGACCCCACGAATACCCCTATTGGGTAACCCAGTTATAACTTAACTGCTGTCCTAAAATCCCAATTGCACACTCTGTTTCAGCCCAGCCCTTAGTCAATCCTGCTACCCCCAAAAGTACCCTACCATTGAACTGTTGTTCCTTGTCAATCTAGACTTGTGAACCTCTTGTCTGATTGCTGCTTTTATACTGATATATCTGAAATAGAACTACTTTAAAGGTTTATCACATTACATGTTAGCTGATTTCTAAGTTCTGAAATTAAGTTAATAATTAAATGCATCAAATCTAATTTGTTTAATTCTTTAATTGGTTTTGATTTTGAGTATATTAGAGTAGTTGCATTTCTTTATTTTCTTATTAGGACTTGAGAGTACTTGATTGAAAGTAGGAATCTTGTTTCTATATTCCTATTGCTTTGTGTAAACTTCTAAAATCTTCAAGTGCCAGACTTGGGTTAGGTTGTTTAGCCTAGTTTCATATAGAGTGTATTGTAGGACTGCATACTACACTTTGATTTTGAATCCAGCATTAAATAATCGTCATTATTTAGGCATTAGTATGTTGCATACCCCTAGAGTTAAGACCTAGTGCATGTCCACACACCTTGGGGCAGATTATCACCTTAAGATGGCGTTATATGACCTTACTCAAGAGAGAAATGATTGAGCGGTAAGCCACATCTAGGACCAACTTGATAAGAATACTGCCTTGTTAAACACTTTAGATGCCTCTTGAGCTCAGAGTGAGAGTTTCATTGAAAGAGCCTGATGTAGGATATAGGCTCCTACAAGAAGTATGATGGGATTTCAAGAATTAAAGAGAGTATCAATAATTCAATTTAAAAGAAATCAGGAATCTTGAAATCAAGAAACTAGGAAGATTCAAGAAGACTAAAGAAATATTTCAAGAGTGAAATTCTTGATTAAAGAAAGGAATAGAAGAGAATAAATTCAAGAAAGCAAAGAAGGAATCAAGAAAAACAAGAAAAAATAATGGAAAAGGGCCAGAAAGACAATTCTGTAATTTTGGGCAGAGCCACGAGATTACCAAAATACCCCTACCAATGCATCAAAATTTTATGATATTTACAGGGAGTTAGATGACCCTTAGAGGGATTCCCACACAAAATTTCATCAAATTTCGAGGTCTCTAAGTATATAAAATCTTTAAAATTTAGACCTGCTGAGATTCTTTAATGGAGGGTTTCAAGAATTCAAGAAAGCCTAATCAAGATTGAATCTTGTAGGTTCTTGAATGATTCTTGATGAGAATTGCTTAAAGAACTTAGGATTAGGGTTTAGCATAGAGAGGAGAAGATTCTTGAAGGTTTGGTAGGGAAATAGAAGAAGAAGGTAGGTATATGTTGTCTACAAATTTTCAGATTTAAGAAAATCCCAGAAAACTTTCTTGATGAATCTTTAATCAAGAAACCAATAACAATGCAGAAAATGAGTGGAAACAACAAGAAAATAATAGAGTCTAAGTAGGAAAGCAAAAAAGAAAACAAGAAAGAGAGGGAGAAAGAGATAGATGAATTTGAGAGAAAGAAGTCACTTATTCGTGTGATAGAGAGAAGAAAGGATGAGTGAGAATGGGGAACCCACAACTACAACCCAAGAATAGAGATACATTCCCACATATGGGACTCAAAATTCACCAATCTTTATTTCGATATAAACTGATTACAACCTAATTAACTATTCTTTATATACACTTGGGCCATTATACCCAATTTTTCTATTGTTAAAACTTGACTTTTTAGCTTGATTTTGATGTCATTACATAAGCTATTCAGTTACCTTTCTAACGAGACCAAGATTGTGCAATTTCGGGGTGATTTGGAGAAGTTATGACCAAATTACTAAAGGGTTGTCAAAAGTTGCAGGAATAGTGTTATTTTTAGAAGTTATTTTCTTTTCTTTTTTTAAGTAGCTAATTTCTTTTGGTTGTAATGTCCTATAAAACAGGCCTCGTATGACATTTTGAATAGAAGAGAAGTTTTGGTTTTAGACGTGAAGTGAATTGGCCGTGGGCCCCATCCCTCTCTCCCTCTCACACGTGTTTTCTCTCTCCTCCTTTCGCTACAGTAAAAAAAAAAACCTAAGTTTTTTTCTCTCCAACTCACGACTAATCCTCCTACTCGTGTTCTCTTTCATCCTTTTTCTTCTTCTTCATTCATTCTTCCTCTTTATTATTTCTTTCTGAGGTACTGCTGAAATTCCAACAGTCCAAACGTTAGGATTGATACTTCTCGGAGATATTATCTATTGATTGGCAAAGTGCTGTAGAAAAGTTGAAACAATTTGTATTATCTTGGCTTATCTAAAATTGCAGGCCCATCCAAGGTACAAACTCTTCTTTGAAATAGGCAATTCTTTCCTTTTTTTTTTGATATATTACCTGTCTTTCTTCTTTAGATAAAATTTTTGGGCAGCATACCCTTTTAAATTGCACCACCCTACCTATCCCCTTTCATTCTTTTTGTGTTGGGTTTTGTTGTCTGCTACCTGCAAAAGCCGTAAGTTTACCCCTCACATTCCCATTCATCTTCCCCTCCAATTAGATAACATTTTCTACTGGTCTTTTTGCAAAACTCCATTAAAGAACCTTCAAAGATTTGGGGTTTTCAAGAAAAAATGTCTAGAGAGCTTCATAAATCTTGAAATTTGGAATTAAGGTCACTGGATACTAGCAGAACCTAACCCTAAATTTTTAGATTTTCTAACACCTGCCAGGGGTATTTTTGTATTTTTTTACTTTTCCTAGAAAATTACAATTTTGCCCCTGATCCGAAAATTGCATATTTGAATTTCGAAATTCCTATTTTATTATTTGCAACGGTTTTCCATCAGGTTCCGCATCATCACTCTTATTAGCTTTCATAAAAAAAATAAAAAACCAATACGGATACCTTTAAGCCAATATTTTTGCGTTTGTCAACTTATATGATAATTTGGGAATGTGTATGTATTCTTGTTTTATAATTTTTTTTACAAAGATTACAATTTTTTTTTATGAGGGCTGTAAACAAAGCGAATTTGAAGAGGATATTGATATATTCGTATTTGTATTTGTTTATTTAATCGAATATCGAATATGAATTTGGATATTTGTAGATATTTAAAAATAAGATTTGTATTTGTATTTGTATTTGTTTACTTAAATGAATATCGGATATGAATCCAGATATTTCCGATTACACTTTCTGTTAGAATTCACATAATTAAGGTTTTGAGTAGTGACATATTTCGGGGCTGAAAACATGGGGTGGGGGAAAGAAGTGGAGAGGGATGGGACTTTTAGTAACAACAAGAAGAGCAGAGACTAGTACACCCTAAAGAAGAAGAAGATGTTGGAGATTTCTGTATTTCTAATTCAAGAATGGAGGTAAAGATGACAACAATTATGATAAAGATTACGAAGATAATGAGGACCAAGTAACTATAAAGATGGAAGATAATCGGTGGAGTTCAACTAGAGAAGGGGAGCTAGCTACTCGGGAGGTTTCAACAAATGGTTTATTACTAATATATAGATATATAATTCTATGTATCTGGTTCTATTCTTTTAGTGTGTATCATCTTATCTATAACATTAATTTAGAATCATAATATATATATACACCTTAAGAGGATCAACTATGAACTGAATACAAATGCTTAGGTGGATAGTTGACCGCCATATTTTTTATGTTTCCATGAGTTCTACAATATCTGACTCGAAAAATTTTATGAAGAACTCGAAGCCCGTTTGAAAATAAATATTTAAAAATTCATAATCCACTTTTACATCAATATTAATGACCTTGTATAGACTTCATTCTGATGTGGGAGCATATGAAGTCAAGAAGAAGCTTGAGGACCATGGGTAGTCCCCAAGACGTGTTTAGTAGTTTTGGGATTTTTAGGGTTGTTTCCAGAAATTTTAGGGTTATTATTTTATTTTAGAGTTGTTTATGGTTTTATTTTAGCCATTTTTCCAATGTAACCAAGCCCTAAAGGTCTTAGAAAGGAAATGAGACTTAATTTATATTTTATGTAACAAGGCATTAATGCCAGGGGTTTAGATGCAATTAGGAATTTTATTTACAGTCAAAATAGGAGTACTAATTAGATTAGGAGTCTAGCGGTTGAAGTTTATAAATAGAAGAGATCATATATTGTAATTCAGTTTTGAGTTTTGAATAATGAATTAAAGTGATTTGGAACTGTGGTACGTTTGGGTGTGATATCCCAAGATTCTCTCATCATTTTTTCTTTTCATGAGTAAGTGGTTCTTTCTCTTCTCTTTTCTCTCTTTAATCTATTACTGTCCTTTCTTTCTTGTTTGTTTCTTTAATATTATATCTCGCTGATTTCTTAAATTTCTTGTATTATTATTATTTCTTTTAATCAAAGAAATCATCGTGAAGCTTTAAGAATCAATCTTAATTTCAATTTTGATTGATTTTTTGGATCAAACCTATTCTTTTTTCCCCATGGTTGTTTCTCTTTAAGAACCATTAAAGAACATGTTTGATTAGATTCTTGGAATCCCAAAACATCAAATTTTGAAATTGAATATCTCCTTCAATTTTGATCCAAAATTTATGAAATTTGGACCATAGAACTTGTAAGGATGTTAAAACTTACTGAAAAAATTTCAAAATTTTCTGACTTGTTAGTAGGGGTATTTTAGTGATCTTGCGGGTTTGCCCCATAAATTCTAAAATTTCCCTTCTGGACCTTTTCTCCTAATTTTTTCCTGTCTTTCTTCTCCATTCCAACCTAATTCGCTCTTTTTTTTATAACCTACCCAATAGCCAATTTTCCCCTAATCAAGAATCATAATTTCAGTTCTTTTTGGTCTTAAATTCATTATCTTGCATTTTAATTATTGTAGGGTCCTTTTCAAAAGGGAATCCTACATCACATTCCTTATTGATGGACCTCTTTCGGATCCCAACCTAAGTTGAGCCCAAACTTATCAACAACTACCTTTCTCCATAGGATCTCCCTCTCAACCCCAAACTGCCACAACCATTTTTACCAAACAATTTCTTGATTATGGCTTCTAATCCTTTAATTTCATGGCCACCCTCAATAACAAGATGATACAATGAAATCCCAATCAACAAGGTGATATTTATGAAGCTCATCCATGTTCAAAAGAAATTTCTTGAACCAGAACTCAATCCTATTTGCCACAAAGCAAGAATAGTGAGGAGGGATAGAAAGTAGTTCGGAATACTAGCCAATTCGCTTTTGATCAGAGTAAGCCTACTTCCCTTTGACAGGAGAGAGGCTTCCCTAGAATTAAGCCTTTAATTAATCTACCCCACTATAGGATCCCAAATCATAGTAGACTTAAATGTAGCCCCAAGTGGTAGGCCAAGATAGCTAGAGGGAAGTGAAATTTTGCACGTCAGAATCCTAGTTAGACTATCGAAATCCTCAACCACCCCAAATTAGTAAATCTCATTTTTATCCAAAGTTAATTTTTAAGCTTGAAACTACCTCAAAACATCTCAAAATAGCTCAACTACCAAATATTCACCTCACAAAAGATCATACTTTTTATGAATGCAAATGATCGTAGTATCATCAGCAAATTGCAAATGCAATATAGTTAGGTCACCGCTTCCCACTTAAAACCCTGAGATATATCCATTTTCAGCTTTTATAAACATCGTATTTAGAACCTCTGAAACCAAAATGAACAAGAAACAAGAGAGAGGATCCCCTTGCCTTAGACCTTTAGAACTTCCAAAAAAAAAAACCAATGGGGGAACCATTCACAAGAATGGAACAAGAAACCAATCTAATACAGGACCACATCTAGCCTCTCCATTTTTTGCCGTACTCCGAGCTCCCCAGAATTAATTCAAAAAATTCCAATTAATATGATCATGAGCCTTTTGTAAATCCAACTTACAAAGAACCCCATTCTTTTTAGCTTTAAGTCTCTTGTCAATACAATAATTGGTGATAAGTACTCCATCCAAAATCTAACGACCCTTGATAAAAGCACTTTGAGGTTGAGAAATAAGATGCATCATCACAGTCCTTAACCTCAAAGTTTGTGTCTTAGAAATAACCTTGTAAACATTTTTGAGTAGGGGGTGAAAGTCTTTTAGCTCTTTTGTATTTTTCTTTTTAGGAATTAGTGTAATGAAGGTATTATTCAAATGCCCATGAAATTCCACTAATTGAAAGAATTTCTCAAACACCTTCATTTGGTCGTTCTTAATAAAGTGCCAACATTTTTTATAAAAAAAGAAAGTGTGAAACCATCAAGATCCGATGCATTATCCCCTTTCATATTTTTTATGACTTCCCAAATTTCCTCATCTTGAAACGGCATTTCAAGAAAACCCTTTACATGATCCGAAATAACCTCAAAATTTTTACCATCAAGAATAGACCTGAAAAAAATGCTCTTCCTTGTACATCTCCATATAAAACATCTCAATTTTATCCCTAACCGATGGATTACAACATAATTGTTACTCGTAAGTTACTCGATTGCTATTATTTAGCAAAGCGGTTTTTAAATATCCATGTTACTCACCTTGTTTCACCTTTGCATTATAAGGGTTGTGTTATGAGCAAAACTTTGTTATGTAAATGGCTTTGTAGATTTGGGTTGGAGGAAGAAAACTTATGAAGGAAGGTGGTAGTTTCAAAGTATGGATTATAAGATGGGTGGGTCCTGCATGAGACTAGAGGGCTGTATGGGTTAAATTCCTTGGAGAGGAATCATAAAGCAGCTGCACTCATATAAGAGAGAGGATTGGAGATTAAGGTAGGAAACGGGCTGCGGATTGCCTCTTAGGAGGATTGGAGTTCCTTGATGTCTTCTCTTGCAGCTAATCCTCAGGCTTTGGTTGTGGATTATGTGGGGATTGATCATGACTGGGGGACATGGCAGTTAATCTTTCGTAGATCCACCATTGATTGGGAGATTTCAAGCATGGTAGATCTTCTAGGGAGGCTCGAGTCAGTTTAGTCTCGTCAATCAACACATCATCAGCAAACAGCAAACACCATGGCACTTACTCCTGTATATGCCTAGTCAACTCATCCGTGACTAAGGCAAAAAGATACGGACTCAATGCTGACCCTTGGTGCAAGCCTATTGTGATCACAAACTCAATTCTCTCCTCCAGTTGTCCTAACACTAGCTATCGCTCCATCAAACATATCCTAAACTATGTCAATATATCTACTTGGGACCCTTTTTTTATCCAAAACCCACCAAATGTTCTCTATCGGTACTCTATCATATGCCTTTATAACAGAATGATGTTGAAACTAAAATATCCCTAAAAAATAGTCCAACTTAGGGACAAATCAGGAATAGCAGACCACCAACCTCACGAACAAATTAGGGGTTCTGCTAGGCTGCCACAAGATAGGGAAGATGTGATTCTTCAAGTCTCCATAAAGAAAGCAAAATGGGAGAAGTGTATAGGGTTGGCTGCAAGTGTGGGAAAAAAAATCTCCCAGGTTCTTGGACTGTTCTTGATGCAAGAACTTTTAGAACAATTTGGGGATAGGTCCATGGTTAGGGAATTTAATGGGATTCACTGTAGAGGGGCCTTCTTACAGCAATAAGACTTGTTGAAGGAGAACCACTCCTGGTTGGGATTTCAACAAGTACACATGCAAGAGAATAGCTCCTAGCTGTGAGAATGCAGAAAATCTGAGTTTGAATTCAAATAATATCTATCAATACATGTGGGAAGGTTTCTAATACCTCTCACAATTAGAAACTACAAAGAAATCCATAACTTTACGAAATAGCTACCTAACCCGTATCTAAAATAAAGACCCCCCCCCATTTAATAAAAGTTCAATCATCCCCCTTACAACTTGTGATTAAAATGAAAAGAACTAAACAAACAAACTAATAAGAAAATAAAAACTAAAAGAAGGTAGTCCGCCAAGTGTCCATGGGCACATGTCCAAGTGAGTGGGAACTACTCGAACCATAGCATGGGGCTGCCCCTCCTCCTCCTCTTCTAATACACCTGGAATGTACCTCCTTGAAGCATGATGTCCGCATCAGTAGGCTAATGGGCTGCAAGGATATGTATTGCTTGTGAGGATTGTGTGCTCTGTTCTTTCGTGCTTTCCACCTTTTTTCTTTTGTATTGTGTTTCTTTCTATCAGCAGGGGATGCCTTATCTCTTTCCTATTAATAATTTTTTTTTTTTTTTTATAAAAAAAGGTTATGGCTAAACATATTTAAGGTTTTGTCAATTTGCATTACTGGAATATTTTATTTCTCTACCATTACTGAATTTCTACTTTAGGAAGCATGGAGATTATGGATGGGCCATGGTTATCTAGTTGGTGAATATAGACCTAACCTAAAACTTTCATGCTTTGTAATGTTGATTGATATGATTGGCTTGGAAAAGAAATTCATTGTTCCAACCAAACTAGCATTTTCAGTTATGGTGAATTTGGAGGTTCTTTAGATTGCCTTTTCTTGTACAATGTACAACTGATGTCCTACAAATATTGATATGTTACAAATGAGGTCGTAAGTAATAAGTTATTTTTGTAATCAGCTCAACAAGAACTGGTAGGATATCAAAATTAACTCTAGTGATTCACCCAAAAAAAAAAATAGTGCTATGACAACTGGTACAAGTACAGTTTCTTGTAAATTTAATGCACTTTTGAATCAGATACTGGAGGGCAATTTATTCTTTCATACAGAGTGCATTTTTGTGTTTATTTGATGATTTTGATCACTATAATCTCTTGCAGGAAAATTCATGTGGTTACCATGGGACTATTGATTTTAGATGATTTAGGTTTCCTGTTGTGTTTGTGCTTGTCGATTTGGAGATTCTGGACTCTCCAATTGATTCAGTGTCTCTTTGTTGCACTTGACCTATTACTGCTATCAAGTGGATGATCCTAATTGTGTCTTAACTTTTTTCGTTTCTTTGTTTTTGTTTTTCTTTCCAATTAAATAAATTGAAAAAAATAAGGGAAAAGAACCCAATTTGTCTGATCAAAGGATACTTTTTGTGCTATGGGGCATCACTCTATTGACCATTTGGTGAACTAAATACTATCACTCTTAGCATATGAATTTAGATGAGAGTGAGCTCACTATACCTAACTCAGTTTACTAAAGCATTTCTCTGTTGAGCAAATATTGACAATAAAAGCTTAACTATTTTGGGCATGTCAACGGAATCAAGTTACCAATACTAAGAGAACAATTACTTGTTGATCAGCCACATTTATAAATATCTCAAAGTCAAATTTACTGGTTGAAGCATTGTTGGAAATCTAGATATTGGCTAAAAAAAATTTTGGTAAGTTGGAAATTTTCAAGTAGAGGTTTTAGAGATACTCAGTTGATTTGATTAAGATATAAGACATTTAAGTACTTTTTTTTTCTTTCTGGATAAGTAATAAAAGAAAACCCAACTTGACCCAAACTAAACATAAAGACCAACTTTTTTCCTAATTCCTACTAATAAAAACCCCAAGGAAAATAGGGAAATTTTTTTGAATTTTTATGTTGCATTTTTTTTAGATGAGAAATGGATTTTTTTTTTTTTTAAAGAACAAAACACGCAAAGTGGGAACAAAGAAATCATAAAAATAGTAAGCATTTGCTTCAACAATAGGACTAGAAAAAAAAAAAATAATAAGACTAGAAAAATACGTAACAAAACTTTAGGACTAAGACCAATGTAACCCAGCTGCACTGCTGCCATGGTTGGCCTCATCTAGGCCTCTGGGACCTACTTTAAAAATTCTTCTTTTTAGCCTTATTCTTTGGGGGGCATTCTCTTGCTATACCTTTTTAACATTTCCCACCTTTTTTCTGTCCTCAATCCTCATCAGAGAATCTTCAAAGGGTTTTGTCAAACTGGTGCAATAAAAATGATTTTCCTTAGTGTTGCCCCCCCCCCCTCTCTCTTTGATATGGATATGGACATTGGTGAAAAGACAATTTCCTTTTTGTCTTATTATTAAGTTTGAGTCTCTCTCTCTCTCTCTCTCTCTCTCTCTCTCTCTCTTGTTATTGTTCTTTTCAAATAGAGATTATTTGCTATTCTCTCTTTCTTTCCTTCCTTCTATAAGATCTCTCTCATTATTAGGTTGAGAGGATTTGTTCCTCTTCTTTCTCTCTTTTTTTTTTTTTTTGTTTGTTTTATTATTATTTTTAACACCCCCCCCCCAATAGTTAGGTTTATCACTGGTGTCGTTTTGAATTTCGACAATCTTGAAATTGAGGGAGTGAGAGTGTTGGGCAGAAGAGACATCTCTTAATTGGGTTCGAGGGGAGTGTAATTCTGGGATTTTGATTGATCACCAAGAGATATTCCCGAGTGACCCTTATTGTTATCTGGATTCAAGCATTCATAAGGAGGAAGAGATTGAAGAGGATGTTTCTCATAGAATTAGAGTGGTAGATGAAGGGGAAAGGTGCTTTGTGGTAGATGAGTACCATTAAGATTGATGGGAGAATTTTGTATGATGACTATAGGACCTGCTATGCTTTATGGGGCAGAATGTTGGGCAGCCAAGAAACAAGACATAGGGAAAGGAAATAGAGTTATTTTCTGGCATGATACCTGGTGTGTTTCCACCCCTTTTGCCTACACTTTGCCAGACTTGTTCTCGTTGGCCCTCTTAAAAGAAGGTACAGTTGCAGATCATCTGATCAGAGAAACAGGCCACGTGTCATGGGACCTTCACCTGTGAAGATGGGTGAGTGATTGAGAAACGCTATCCATATCAGCCATGCTAACCAGGTTGGACCGAACTAAAGTAGGTAAAGATTTGGATCCTGATTGTAGACTATGGCAGCTATTCCCAGCAGAGGGATTCTCGGTCGAGTCCATGCACAACACCCTCCGTCAGCCTGAGGTGTTTCCTTGCCCAGCTAAAGAAATATGGAGATCCAAGATGCCTTCGAAAGCTTGCTTTCTCATCTGGCTTTTGCATTTTGACAAGGCTCTAACTCTCAACTGCCTTAATAAGCATGGGTTCCACCTGGCAAACCGTTGCTACCTTTGTGGTTTACATGAAGAGACAGTAGCCCATCTTTTTTTGCATTGCAGTGTATCCTTTCAAATATGGGGTGAGTTTCTCCGAAGGTTCGGGATATCTTGGGTTTTCCCAGACTCATTCCCCAAATTCCTCGACATGTGGTACCACGGACAAAGTAGATCTTTATCCCACAAAGGAGTGCAAATGTGGAAAAGTACCCCCCATGTAGTGTGCTGGTCGCTATGGGCTGCAAGGAATGCCCGGGTGTTCGAAAACAAGTCGGAATCCATTCAGCAGATCAAAACTCGGACAGTTGCTCTCCTCTACAGATGGTGTTCCCACATCCCATGGTTCATGGGATGTGATTTCTTCTCCTGGATATTTGATTGGAAAGACATTGTCCTGTAGTTGTTTGTTGGCCCTTGGTGGGTCTGTGTTTTTCCAGTTTTCCATTTTCAAATAAAATTTTTTTTACCGATCAAAAAAGAAAAGACATACATATGAGTCTAGCTGATATGAGGATGTTGAGATAAATGAGTCGCAAGACTTGGAAGGATAAATCAGAATGAATGGATTTTAAGGAGCCTAGGGGTTATACATATGATATAAGGTGATAAGAATGTTGACTGAGATGGTTTAGTCATGTGCAATGAAGACCAAACTAACACCAGTGAGGATTGAGATGGTGCAACAAGGCCAAATTTTGACGTGGGCTGAAGTAGCAAGGAAAGGCATGGGTGCTTGTAATTTAACAGTAAATATGACTCTAGTTAGAGTGGCGGAGCTTGATTTGTGTAGCTATCAGTTGATTTTATTTATTTATTTATTTTTGTTGGTTTTGGTTGATAAAGCAGTGGGTTTTCCAAATCATGAAAGAATTCCTTAAGATTGAAGGATTTGAGTTTGGCATTTAGATAGTTTTTGTTGGGCTCAATTCTGATCATAAGGGTGCTCCATAAAGTTATGTAGTTTTAACATTTGCTTTGCTTATAACAGAGAAATTTTATTAATGCATTTGTTTTGGAGTTTAACTTCATTAAGTGCTAGTTTTCAACAAATTTGTCTAATTATGTTTTTTTGTCTTGCAGTAAAAGCAGGCACACAAAGTTTTTCTTCTAACTCAAACCAGAATGGATCAGCAGGCTCATGGACAGCCCCCTGTCATGGGGGTGGTTGGTAGTGGAGCTCAAATGCCATATGGTGCAAATCCATATCAAACTAACCAAATGATTGGGGCCAACCCCTCTGCATCAGTTGTCACATCTGCTGGGTCCATTCAATCTCCTGGTCAGCCAGCAGGTTTTGCTGCCTCCCCAGCTCAGCTGGCACAACATCAACTTGCATTTCAGCACATCCACCAGCAGCAGCAACAGCAACTGCAGCAACAACTCCAATCTTTTTGGACAAGTCAGTACCAAGAAATCGAACAGACCACTGACTTCAAGAACCATAGCCTTCCATTGGCAAGGATCAAGAAGATTATGAAGGCTGATGAGGATGTAAGGATGATATCAGCAGAGGCGCCAGTTATCTTTGCCAGGGCCTGTGAGATGTTCATCTTAGAGTTGACACTGCGTTCATGGAATCACACCGAGGAGAACAAGCGGAGGACACTCCAGAAGAATGACATTGCAGCAGCAATCACAAGGACGGATATCTTTGACTTTCTGGTTGATATTGTGCCTAGGGAGGATCTGAAAGACGAGGTACTCTCAGCAATGCCCAGAGGAGGAACTATGCCAGTTGGAGGACCAGCCGACTCACTTCCTTATTACTATATGCCACCTCAACACTCACCACAGGTTGGAACTCCAGGGATGATCATGGGTAAGCCTGTTGTGGATCAAGCATTGTATGCCCAACAGCCTCGCCCTTACATGGCTCAGCAGACATGGCCTCATCCACCACAGCCACAGCAGCAGCAACCTCCCTCAGATTCTTGAGTGGGAAGGAAAGTGGCCGTAGCTGGAGTTTGGAGAATAATGTATGCACCGTATTCTTCAGCAGGAAATAGTTTGAGGGAACTTGGAAATTGAAGTAATTATGTTTAATTGCATGGTTTAGGGAATTAGACTAGTAGACTCCATCACATGTTCCTCCCAGTGGTCCATGTGGCTGATGTTTAGACAAACATATTTCATGTTCTTTTTAGTGTCATCTCTTTAGAGGCTCTGATTTGGTGTGTTTATATCATTTCAGCCTTCCGAACTCTAGACAATTTCAGTTTCTAAAGTAGTAGAATGCCACTTGGGTGGTGGAATTGTGTTGTATTTGTTATCTGATTTGTCTACTAGGTCTGTATTTAATACATCTTTAATCAGTTCAGTAAACCAAGTGCCCCTTTTCTTAAACCATTGTTAATTGATTGATCATCCTGTGAAATTGAGTTTGGTATTGGTTGAAATATTGCGTGGCTTTTTGACATTTGTCTTTCTGGTTATACCTCAACATGTGCATTAGTGGTAACTGCATTTCTTCTTTACTTTCATACGCTTGGATATTAGGGTTATATTTATCTTCCTGTCTTTGCTCTTTTATTGATTATTATCTTGGTATATTGGTTTTGCAGAATTTTGGAGCGTCAAAACTTCTTGCAAGTATCCAGTAGGATGGAAGGAAAGAGACGTTCCATGGTGGAATTGTAGTCAAAGTAGGAAGGTGATAAATGCAAAGTTAGAACTGTGGAGGGATGTTGTAAAATCAGTGGGTTTTATTGTCAACTGTACTGAAACAAAATATATGGAATGCAAAGGGAATAGTTACTCGAAGTCACACTTTCATTATCGGTCATTTATAGTAGGGGAGGGTTTAAAAAGGATGTTGTTAATAGAACAGAGCAGTGTGGATGAAGTAGAGAGGTAATTTGGACGTGTTATATTATTGTTGTAGACCATTAAAATACAAGGGAAAATTCTATAGACGGCCATAAGTCCAGCCATGCTTGGAGTAGAATGTTAAGCAAGGAAGAAACAATACATAACAAGAAGGAAGAAACAATACATAACAAGAACGAGTATAGCTGAATTGGGGATACTTAGATGAGTAACAAAACTAAATAGAATGAAATAAGATGTTAGTGCATTTTTGTGAACTTGGTTAGCTCCAATAGGTGACAGGGTGAAGGAAAGTTGACTAAGATGGTTCAATAATGTACAGTGGAAACCATTGATTGCACCGTTGAGGAGTAAAGTTGTAAGCATTAAAAGGAAGACAAGAAGGCCAATAAAATGACTTGGGTTGAAATAGGTAGGAAAGACTCAATTTTTTAATGATTTGATTGAAGTTATGGCCTAAACTGTACAGGGATGCAAAGCCAGATTTCATACCGATATTAGTGTATCTGAATTTGGCTAATTTATAATCAGATGTTTTTTAAATGAATGGATTTTTAATCAAATCAGATACATATAGGTTTATATTCATACCCGTTAGTTGAATATCAGATACGAATACATATCTAATTAAACAAATTCATAAATTAGGTTAATATATTTGTAACCGTTAGGTTAGGATTAATGTTAAAAGTAATGTAATATAACCTACAATAGTACTTATAAAGTAAAATAATCTACAATATTATAACATGACTATTAATTTGTAATAAAAGATAATAAAAAGTGTTGATCGGGCTGCACGCAGGATTTGGCCAGCCCATCCCAGCCTAACCCATCCTGAAAATGGCCCAAAATAATTCGACCTCAGCTTAGACTTGATAAGCCCCAAGCCTCGTATAAAACCTGAACTTCGGCTTCAGCCGGGTTCATACTAACCTTGGCCTAACTCAAGGGCTAAGAC